>JAOTON010001438.1:0-187290 GCA_034440635.1 Lepas anatifera | reverse complement strand
TTGTGGTAGAGCCCAAGTTTTTTTTTTTGACCAGTGTGTCCACCAGTTAATTCCGCGGTAGCCCGCGTTGCGCTGGCATCCACTGTCCAGCGCTTGCAAGCACTGCATATGCATAGACGCCTCTCATTTGACCGGATAAGAGGTCCCAGGTTCACCCTCCCATGGTAGAGCGTAAGGATAACACACTCCTGTACAGTGCCACAAGAGCGACCTGCGAGTTCAGGCGGGTGACCATTGACCCATCATTCAGTTGCTTGCGGAGTCCAACGACTAAGCTCCAGCGCGATTGTAGGTACTGAGTTCTGCATCGGTACTAGAACAGAGAGTCCGACAAACAAGGACGCTGGTTTCCCGCGTCTGGAGCACGATTGCCGTTCATCCACCACGGGAAACTTCCACCTCCGCGAAGCCATCCCATGACAGGTTATTGTGTGTTTGTGTTGTCCCCTCGGGTCCTCTAAGCAGGACCATGAGCCCAGAGGCTCCCTGAAACTGAGGTAGCCTCTGGCCAAGGCGGCCTCGGGCCGTCGCCCACAGCTGCTCGGAGTCGATGTTTATGACTGTGGCCTGCCAGATGCAGGCGGGTGCCGGCGAGGGACAGACATCGAACAAGCACATACACAGGCGTGTCCGCCTCCTTCCGCAGACGGCGTATGGCGCCGTTTGGTACCACTTAACGAGGCATTGCGCACAGTCCCGCGAGGGATGCTTGCCGATCCGGTGCAGGTATCGGACTGATTTGCTCCAGTTGCCAGCTCTCAGTCGGTCCACGTCGGCGACTGCATTGCAAACCTCGCCGGGTATGGGGGCGGCAGTCCACCCCCGATGATTCTTTGAAGAGGACAAACTTCCTCCACTCCTTGTGACTGATCGCGCGAGGACCTTTGTCACGGTACGGGCGTGCATTTGGACGGTGTTCTGGGGGCAGGCCAGAGGGTCTTATTCACCATTGTGGCTCAGCCCTCTCGTTTGCCAAGCAGGCCGCCATGAGCAGGACCCGCTGCCGGTAGACTTCCTGTCTACCTGCAGCGGAGAGGAATCACGCCCATATGGCCGCTCCCAAGGGGTGTCATCTGTGCCACGACACCTTTAAGCGGCAGCAGGAGAGAGGACGGCTTGGGGAGTTCTTGCGGACAATGACCGGGGCCGTGACTGGGTTCTCACCCTAGGCGATTGAAGTCAGCTAGTGCGGCTCGCAGTGTGATGAGCTCCGCTCGAGTGCTGGAGCACAGCTGGTGCACGCAACACTGGAATCTACCCGGGCGGAGGATCAGTAGGTTAGTCGAGTGTTGTTCAGCGGTCGTGCATCGGACTGAGTACGGAGCTAAGCGGTGGTCGCCCATGTCCTTCATCAGATCAAAGAGAACGGACTCCCCGAGTCAGCCGCAGCTGAGCAGTGACTCCCAACAACTTCTCCACCGCGGTATCAGCCAGGCCGGCCTTGCTCAGGACCTCTTGGCCTAACCCCACCGCCCCGAGGTAGAGTACAGGTGTCTCCCAGGGCTGTCGTGATCCACCGTGACTCGGAGCGGGTCTTCTGCGGGGAGCAATTTTTGCTCAGCAAATCACGCACGTGGCCAGGGCGCGACGGCGAGTGGACCGTTGGTAGACCCGCTTCCACCATGTGTGGCCGAGCCACGGGGGCCGACAGCAGGAAACCTGTGACCACTCTGGCTGCAACGTGGAGCTCCATCTCAACCAGCTCGACGTGGGAGGGGGGATGCCACGGGCAGCCATGCCCGCACGACGAATTCCCATGTCACTTCGCACATAGTCGCTAGCAACGGACCCTGAGTTGCTGCTGCCACAGACCCCACGAACGCGCTATGAGTTACGCAGTAGTGCGAGGAGTGGTGTTCTTCACATGATAGGTCGCGACGGTCAGCAGCGAGAAACAATGCAGCGGTGGAGTATGCAAGGGCGCCCCGACACATCCACTGATTGCTCCTCCGTGACAGGTGTTTCCTTGAAAGCACTTCACTGAAACAAAATTTGCGTTAGCAAATTAACAGATAATATTGTCATTGGGAAGAAAACTGAACCATTTCGACAACATGTCTACTTTAACAAGCGCATGAAAAGGGATCTGAGCCACCTTCGATTTGACGGCGGGGAGATACCCTCAAATATTGTGCCCAACCCTCAGTTAGACAGAGGCAGACAGAGACAGCCAGGCAAAGAGGCACTAGAGTTTTAGGGTGCATCGGCTGCTAACGCAATGTGTGGGACGTACAGACAGCCACTGACATAGACAGGTAGACAAAGAGAGACGGACGGGCCAAATAGGCATTGCACTTTTAGGGTACACCAGCTGCTAGGGCAATGGGCAGGCAGGCAGGCAGAAACAGACAGAGAGAAACATACAAACATACATTGAAATTTTAAGCCTGTTGGCTGCTAAGGTTATGTGTGGGGCCAGCCAGTCAGCCAGCCAGACAGACATACAGATGGACAAAGGCAGTCAAAGGCAAATACCGACAGGATATAAATAGATAGACAAAGAAAGACTGTCAGACAGCCAGGGACAGACGGAGATATGGCTCGACAGATTATACATAAATTTAGAGATAACCAGACAGACAGAAATAAATATGATACAGACAGACAAAAACAGACCAACAGCCAAAGACATATAAGCAGAGGGCGCGGTAGTGGAGTGGGCAGCCTCAGCTGGCCGGCCCGCAGCCGACCCAGGTTTAAGGCCCAACGGCTCCCCTGAACAAGGAGCAAGCACGCTAGCGACAAATCCCTTCCAAAGGAAAGAGTTGGCGACGCCATATGACCCTGGCAGTTGGTGCGTCGATAAGCCCCAAAAAATAATATAAAAACATTCAGTCTGACAGACATAGGCAGAGAAAGACAGCCATGCAGAAAGACCGAGACAGATAAATAGAGATACAGACGTAAACACCCACACACACACACGAGAGAGAGAGAGAGAGAGAGAGAGAGAGAGAGAGAGAGAGAGAGAGAGAGAGAGAGAGAGAGAGAGAGAGAGAGAGAGAGAGAGAGAGAGAGAGAGAGAGAGAGAGAGAGAGAGAGAGAGAGAGAGAGAGAGAGAGAGAGAGAGAGAGAGAGAGAGAGAGAGAGAGCTGTAAAGGAAGTGACAGCTGGAGCCAGTTCAGTCTGTAATGCTGAGAGGAGGGATGGATTCATCTGCCAAAGGGTATAGCACATCGAACTGGTGCTCAGGATCAAAGCTGGACCTCCTTGACATCAGGGATGCGGAGCCGAGACAATTTTGGACGGCTCCGGCTCCGGTCCGGGGTTATGATTTCGGCTCCGGCTCCGGCTCCGGGCATAATAGTCGGCTCCGACCGGCTCCGGCTCCGGCAATGGCAATGTTCCTATATCCAAAATGTGATCGAAACGTTCTCAAGGGCGTGAAAGTCCATCAGATACAAAGTGACTATGTATTTGTACGAATGAAAAATGGCGACTGGATGAACGAACGCTCTTGACCAGATGCCAAAGGCCAGTGAACCTCAAAACTGGACCAACCTACACTGCAGTGCAGTCGTATGGCAAACTGCACTGCACTGTTATGGCAAACAGAAATATGGGTCAGAAATGACCGCAAACCCACATAGAAAATTAAAGATACAACGATCAAGTAAAGCTTGGACAGCCCGCAAAGAAAAACTTCGATGAGCTAACAGCAGGGTCGTTCAAAAAATATTTTTTTACTTTCAGATTCGAACCCACTTCTTTCCCATTATATATTCAATTCTGATTTCAATGAGCCACATTCCAAGCATCTACGACAGCGGGAAAGATCGCCTCAAAACGGTTAAAGATTTCATGTTTCGGGCGCAATTGGCCCTCCGGCGTTGCAGTTTCCCCTTGTTAAATTGGGATGAAAGGGGTGCATAACCTACCAGTAAAGACAGCCTGGCATGTGCGTGCGTATAAGAGCGGTAGATGAGATTTAACATGCAGGCATCTACTTGTCAGATGTATTTGCAGCGCAATACAAATACATGTTATTCCACAAAAGACCTGAAATTAAACGATTCCGCACCTTAGATCTAAATCCCGACAGAACAGGAATGCCTTCCGGAGGCGAACCTTTCTCTAGTAACTATCGCTGGAGAACGTCGTGAGGCAGATGCTTCTGCCTATTCTCCTGCAAACTATTTAAGAGCTCTGGTACTGATAAAAGAAGATCCTGTTTCATATTTTTACCCTTTAGGTGGCTCACGAAATCCCCCACCAGCTTCACACCACGTTCTGTGGGACCATTCACGACAGTAAGTTCTGGAATACCTCGAAACAGGGGGAAGCTATACCAGTCACCAGCTTCTCAACGGAGCCATTTCATGTCAGAATCTTTCAGATTCAGGCACTCGAATACCATCCAGCTTTCAGGAATGAGAAATTGGGAGAGGCTTGGTATCGAGCCGAGCTCTTCATAGCCTCTGTCGGAAACTTTAGCCTACCTAACTGAAAGGTGGATGGTTTTGCTGTTTAGGCCAGGTACTGTATCACTGCCTTTTTACCTTCAGCATTGTGATTCTTATTTACGAAGCAGATTATAACTTTCTGGTCACAAATAACAGTTGCGTTTCCACATTGACTTCAGCGCCTCTACACAATACCGGAGTATTATCTCGAATTGCGCAAGCTGGTTTACGTGTGGCTGTCAGGAGAGGTTGTCTCCAACAAATGTCCGTTTAGAAGACTCGGAGCTCACCAGCGAGCCATTTTATGGAATATAGGACACTTATGGCATGAAGTGCGTGCTATTACTGTGTCAGATTCCGTTCATCATTCCAGAAGATACTTAAAGACAGAATATTATAATTTTTGGAGTTTAACAACGAATCAACTGCTCAGGTCATATGGCATCAGAGGAGAGAGGGAAGGAATTTTTTGTGTTTGTGTTAATATATGTGTATGGATCCAATTAGCTCGGGCTAGAGCAGGGCGCCAGATTCTGACTCTGGGTGGGCTCAAACCCACGACACCCAGCATATAATGAATGTCATTGGCCAAGCCGAGCGCAAGCGCTAACCGACTGGGCCACTCAGACTCCGAAATAGTTAGCGGCTTTCCTTATAAGTGGTTCTAAACCATGCACTTGGGTTCCTCCGTCGCGGATAGTCAGCTTTAGAGCCTTCTATGAGCCTCAAAGCTATCCATAAAATGCAATGCAGTGCTTTCATTAAGTTAATATAGAAATCGCCCTGAATGTGCTGAAGTCAATTTGTCATCAGCTGTGGTATCTGTGCACAGAAAGTTATATTCTGTCGCGCTGGTGAGAACCACCATCGTGGAGGTAAGGAGCCAGTCGCACAACAATTGGCCAAAACAGCAAACGATTCACATTTGACTAGGGCAGGCTTAAGCTTCCGATAGAGGCTATGAAGAGCTATGTAAATGGTCGGTACTAAGCCTCAGCCAGCTTGTTACTCCTGACAGCTGGCTGGTATTCGATTGCCTGAATCTGAAATATTCTGACCAGAAATGGCTCCGTTGAGAAGCTGGTATAGCTTCCCCTGGTTCAAGGTATCCAGAACTTACTGTCGTGAACGGTCCCACAGAACGTGGTGTGAAGCTGGTGGAAGATTTCGTGAGCCACCGAAAGGGTAAAAATATGAAACAGGATCTTCTTTTATCAGTACCAGAGCTCTTAAATAGTTCGCAGAATAGGGAGAAGCACCTGCCTCACGACGTTCTCCAGCGATAGTTACTAGACAAAGGTTCGCCTCCGGAAGGCATTCATGTTCTGTCGGGATCTTGAGTAGAAGGGTGCTGAATAATTCAATTTCAGGTCTTTTGTGGAATACCATGTATTTGTATTGCGCTACAAATACATCTGACAAGTAAATGCCTGCATGTTAAATCCCATCTACCGCTCTTATACGCACGCACATGCCACGCTGTCTTTACGGGTAGGTTATGTACCCCTTATATACGAATTTAACAAGGGGAGACTGCAACGCCGGGCAGCCTATCGCGCCCGAAACATGAAATCTTTAACCGTTTTGAGGCGATCTTTCCCGCTGTCGTAGACGCTTGGAATGTGACTCATTGAAATCAGTATTGAATATATAATGGCAAAAAGTGGGTTCGAGTCTGAAAAGAAAAAGTTTTTTTGAACGACCCTATGCTAACAGTGTTCAACACACAAAAAAACATCAGATAGGCTGATGGCATAATTCATTTTCGAGAAAAATCGGAACCAACCACCCTACTGCCCAGGGCCCAGCAGCTGGTTCGCTCACTACACCACCCAATCGCGGTTGGAGCGGGGCAGCAACATTGCCTTCAATGTGTCTGATCTTAGTCTGGACCTGAGATCAGTAAGCAGTAGCTTCATCGCGGAGAACAGCCTCTCCACGGACACCTGAGTAACTGGTAGCGCGGCCATTACCAGGCTAGTCGCCTGGACGATGGCTGGATATTTATCTAAGATGTCGCATACGGTCGCTCTCTTTAGGCGACCCAGGTTTTTGAAGTCGGCTAGTGCCGCATCGAGTGACGGGGATGCTGTTTTCTGCGCCTTTTGCCCTGGGTTCTCGACAGACCTAGTATAAACTACTTCTCCGAGTACATGATAGCTCTCCTGGGGGGGAGGTGGGAGAAAAGGTTTTATTGCTCGAAAGACCTAGTGTAAACACCTTTTTCAAACAATTTCTTCGGCCTTTGGGGGCCAGAAGAGAGTCTGCCCCCTTCCAGGGCTTTGGGGGGGCATGACAGGAATGGCATCCCACCTGCGTCTGTCAACAGGGGCGGATGCAGGCCGACGGTATGGGATAAATCGTGAAAAACATGATTTTTAAGAAAATCGCCAAAAATTGGGCAGTTTGGGGAGCAAATGCCTTTTTTGCTCCCCCCTCATGGATCCGCCAGTGTCCGCCAATGCTTTCATTTGTTGCCAATTTCTGCCCATGCTAAATGGCCAAAATGACATTACCTGCCCGAGAGTGAGACCGTATACGGAACACCCTAGTTGGAATATTTCATTAATCTCGATATACATAACATATTGAGAAAATGTAATATTTCAGGTGAATAAGGGTGTTTCCATGCGACATCTCACGAGGTAAAATGTGACCATTTCACGTTTGACTTTTGGTAATTTGAGAGCTCTTTGGGAGCCGGAGCCGGACCCTTTCTGACGGCTCCGGCTCCGATCAAAAGTGTTTCGGCGGCTCCGGCTCCGGCTCCGGGCAGAATGGTCGGCTCCGACCGGCTCCGGCTCCGGCTCCGCATCCCTGCTTGACATAATAACAATAACTGTTGGGACTTATTGACGCACCAACTACCAGGGTTATATGGCATCGCCAACTCTTTCCCCGTTGGAGGGGTTTCTTGGGAGTCAAATTGCTCCTTGCACAAGGAATCTACCGGGCCTTAAACCCGGGTCGGCCGCGTGGAGCCAGGTTGCTAATCACTATAATACCATGCCCACACCTCCTCGGCATCACAAAACTGGCCATCAAGTACATTGCACTTGCAGTCATACTGGAACTCTGCATCTTAGGCATCAAAACATAGCTAGACAGATTTAGGGTTGCGGGCCAAAGTACTCAAGGAAGAAGTTCATAACGAGAAGAAGTTATGCCTAAAGTAGGTACGTACGCAAAAGTACGTATGGCTAAAGTACGTAGAGATAAAATACGTACCTAATACGCGTCTAATAATCGTAATGGAAAAGGTTCGTATGGAAAAAGTTTGTACGGGTTAACCTTCGCCCGGGTGGGGAACTTTTTAGACCCCCTCGGGTTTTTCCGAAGTGACCAAAAAACGGCGGCCCGCAGCGCCGCCAAACTTAGTATAGCTGTTCCTTTATCATTTTTACATCTTTCCTGAAAATTTTAGCTCAACGTCATATCAGGTCAGGTCACCAGGCCAGGTGAAGTGACCTCACCTAAAAAATTCTCAGGACTGCATAACTAAAAGGAGGGTTAATTGATCAATTCGAAACTCATACCACATAATGGGCTCACCAGGAGCTATAACATATATTCCGGAATTTGTTATATTGGTGACCTAATGTCATGTGCAGAGCATGACCTCCCCGTTGTAAATACATGGGGAAAATAACGAAATGAGTTTTTTCTCAATAAGTATGGATTGAATAAACTTCCAACATCGTTTAAGACTTGCTCTTAGCCCATTTCTAAAGTTGATACCCAAAATTTTGACTTGTGACCTTTGAAAGGTCACGTTGGGTCAAATAAGCATTTTTTGGTGTTTTACTGTACACATTTTTAGTAAACAAAGATATAACTTTCATTTTTTCACCAAAGTATTTACATAGTCACTGCAAGTCAAATGATATACATCATGACTATACCAGGGCAAGTTGGGTCAGACCGTTGACCCGGATCAGGTCAAATGTCAAATTTGACCTGGCATGGTAATATTATATATCATTTGATTTTTATTGATGCGAGGATTGCAATGGTGCATCAGCTATTGCTGCATCTTGCTTGGTTTGGAAGTTATTGGCGAAAGAAGAAACGCCTTTATGCGTGGCTACGGACATTCCCAAGAACATTTCCAATATTCAGTGACCTGAAGCTCCCTAGGCTTTGACCTGACCCGAAAATCATTGCCACTGCAATGAAAGAGCAGCTCAAGAGCTTTCGAATGGTGTTAAATAAATGTGTCTAGCTATCACAGTTTCTGAGATATTGATTGATTATTGGGTTTTAAGGGCGCGCCAACCTGCGAGGTCATATAGCGCCCATTAGTTTCTGAGATATATGAGGTTTCTTTAGTACACCTCATATTAGTGATTTTGACCTATTTTGACCTCTTGTGACCTTGATATTGACCTGACGAGAAAAATGATCTAAGTATTTTCGATATAATTTTTGAAGATCTTTCAATTGCCGTTTTGCGATTTTTTCTAGCTCTTTGTTTTTGAGATCGTGGGAGGTCTTTTTTAGACACCCACCAGGGCGAAGGTGGCTCGTACCCGCCACCGGGGCAAGGTTTAAGTACGTAGGGGTAAAATGTTTGTAATGTAAAAAGTTCGTATGGAAAAAGTTCGTACGGGTTAAAGTACGAAGGGCTAAAATGTTCGTAATGTAAGAACTACGTAAAGAAAAAGTTCGTACGAGTTTAAGTACGTAGGGGGGCATTCCACGACATTTCAGCACAGGCCTTACGCCCTTGTCTCCGATTTTCTTAAAAGAATATGAGTATAGGGTTATCGGCAGAGGACACATAGAAAAACTAACGCAAAGAGGAACTGAGGTCTGCATGGGACGTTTTTTCAGCCTCCACCCCCTTCTCTCCAGTTTTTTTCTGTTCCAATCCATTCAATCCCTAAAATGTCAGAAAAGTCCGTCCCATTCCGTCTCATTCCATCATTTTCCTTGAAATCTGGCCGAAATTTCGTTCCATTCCACCATGTTCCTAATGAGCCCTAGGAAATTTCTTCCCATTCTTTCCATTTCTGCAAAATCCTATCCCATTGCATTCCATTCCTATTCCATGCAGACCTTGGTGACCAATCCAGCTTGCAAGTGCCAATCTCTACTACATCGTACGATGACATTGGTGGCGCACTAGAACAACAGCTTACGTGAGTTTGGCCTTTCCCGAGTCCTGTCAAATTCTCTCGGCAGAGAAAATTTGCGAGTTTTAATACCAACGGGATCTAAATATCACAGGCTTATTTGTTTCCAAAGAGGAAAAACAGAATCTGAACTAAAAAATATGTTTCAAAGGGCTCATTTGGTAAACGAAATACGACACTATCACGGGATAACCCATCAAAACGATGGTAATTTCAGAGTTCGTTAAATTTCTAACGAGGAGGTCAGAACTGTCGTGATCGTACGGGAAGAAGTTTTAAGGTATCATGACATGAACGTGTAGTTTTGCTTACGTACTTTTGGCTTACGAGTTTTATGCCTCTACGTTCACTTGCTTACGTATTTTTGTATACGTACTTTTGGCATACGAGTTTTATTTTCTACGTACATATATTTGCTTACGAATTTATGCGTACGAAGTTTATATGTACTTTAGCCATACGAACTTTGGTCCGTAAATGCAAATTTAGTGTGACCAGCCTTTACCTAAATCAATTTCTCATGATGCAAAGAAGGAATACGTAATAGCCTAAATAAATGTTCCCATTTTTTCATTAAATAAGTAAACAAAAGTTGATTAGGCATAGCGAAGTAAGGCTATTTGGTATCAAAGTTTGTAGTTTTTTAATCAGTTTTTAGTTTTGTAAATATGATAAAAAGAGCCTAAACATCTGTAAATGTAAAAAAATGTGTTCGCGATAATAAATGATTAAAATCCTTCAAAAGAGCCCAAAAATGTATTTACTATTTGAAAAAGAGATGGGTTAAAAGCCAAAAAAAAAACATTTTTGGCTTTTTTACTATGATTTATTGGTAATCTCGAAATCATAGGGCAAAATTTGATTTCTCAATTTTTCATGTATTGACAACCTATTGTTCATGCGTGCCTTATTAAAACCAAACGAGCTATACAAAATTAATCCTAATTATGGGTCCCCTTGGGCTAGGGCCCCCTTGAGGTGGGCCCCCTTTAAGGTTGGTCCCCCACTTTTCAAACCGTTCCTATGCCCCTGTGCCACATGCTGGGCAGCAACTGTGTGGCACCAGTAGAAATATTTTTACAGCCTACAATTTTGCAACTTTGTTTTTCTTTATTATTTTAATAAGCTTTCCCTCAAATCTTTTAAAAAATGTTTGCAATTTTTTTCCATTGTTCTTTACTGTTGGGGCTGGATCATGCAGTGTAGATGAATATTTGAGGTAACATTCAAAGACAGATTTCTTAATTCAAAGTAGAACCCCATCAAATTTTAATATGAAAAGAAAATAACCCAGTAGAAAGCTTCCCCTTATCGTTTCTAGATTCCTGTTGGGTTTTCTGGAAAAATTGTTCCAACAGTTTCCAGCCTTGGGAACAAAAATTTCCAAATATGGTTTAATGATCCCATTGTTTGGAACATAGTTATTCTCCAGTGTGCAAAGTATTGCTCTTCTGATAAGATCTAGTCTATGTGAGCGCCCTTGGAGACAGGAGCAAGTGGTGTGAATTTCATGACCTGGTGCGAATTTGTGAGACTGGTGCAAGAGAGGCAACACTTAAAATCAAACAAATAAATAATAAATGGTAATAAAGACACAGGAGTAGCCTGTGAAAACTATCAAACTAATAAGGGAGGTAGCATTTCATCACGTGGGTAAGAAAGGGTGCATTTTTCTCCCTGTAATTTGGGGATTGGTGCTAATTTTAAGTGACTGGTAGTGCAAATTTAAGTGATAATTTTAGATAGCTGCAGTGACTCAACTGACCTGCTGCCATGCTTCGCAAACTGGGTCATTCTTGGGAATGCTGACCAAAATTTCTCCCACTTATGAGGGCCAAAATAAAGATAATTTTGTGCTATCTGTTCTTGTGTGGTGGTTATAGGTACTGTTCTTGTATGATGGTTATAGGCCAGTCTGCAAAGTATGGCAGCAGGCCAGACGAGTCCCACCAGCGGCTGGTGGCACTTGTCCCACCTGGTCCCACCTGGTCCCACCAGTGGCACCAGGGTTGGCAGCAGCCGGCAGAAAGTGGTTTAAACCACTGGTTTAAACCGGTTTAAGCCGGCTGGTATAAACCCGGTGGCAAAAAGTGGCAAAAACCATGAAATACTAAACATTAACTGATATTCGCGTTAG
Organism: Lepas anatifera; assembly: GCA_034440635.1. Lineage (NCBI taxonomy): Eukaryota > Metazoa > Arthropoda > Thecostraca > Lepadidae > Lepas > Lepas anatifera. The sequence goes on along the minus strand of JAOTON010001438.1, from coordinate 175,615 downwards.
ATTTGAATGTAAGGGCTTTTTCTGGGGTGAAAACGTATATTACTGTGTATTGGGAGCCTTCAGCTTCATCTTCTTCCATTTGATCACACAACTTCAATAATCTGTTCAACCCAAATGGTCTTTTATGGCTGGAACCAATCCATTGGCAGATCCATTGGGGAGGGGGAGAGGCCAGCCCTATAAAGTCGAAAATAGTGTTTTTGCCCCCCCCCCACACGGCCAGCAGGAAGAAATTTTAGAAGCAGTTAGCTTCCATTTAGGCTGTGTGACATTTTTTGTTCATTGGATTTTTTTGTTTATTTATTTAGGGCCACTCCCAACAGGCACACTTACCCAATTACAGGGAGTACTGGCGTGGGCGTTTAAGGATCCTCTCCACCGGGTCAGATAGGACACGGAAGGCGGATTTCCGCCATGGGGATTGAACCCACGTTAATCCATGCTTTCCGATCCGAAGACTGCCAACGAAGCCACTAAGCCACCCGGCGCCAAGTGATCAGCTTTTCGCCGATCAGTCTGCCCCACCCCCAAACGGACCGCCTGAATCCCCAAGTGACCTCACCTTTCTGATATGAAGGGTTTTTTACCATGGATGAAGTGTCGTTGCTTCTATTGTTAGTTAAGAACCGGTACATACATTTTAGATGACGCCAAAGTGAAATACCACACCAGAAATGTAGGTATGCTAATAAAAAGATTTGTTCTCTAATCGCCAGAAATCAAATACATATTATTAAATAACATTTTGGTCCATTCAACCTTATCTTACTTTATATGATTTATTTCAGACATTTTATTCGAAGACAGTAGCCCACCTAAGTGGAAGAGGCAGACGCAGGCACCCATGGAGGGCAGAAATGAGCCTGATCTGGCTTTTAGTGCCAGTTCTACTCTCACCTTGCCGTCCCTGCCCCTAACGTGCCGCCCCTGCGTTGAAGCATTCATCCAATATGTGATTCAAGCCGTCCCCATTCCGAAACTGCCGCCTCCTCACCAGGAAAAGAAATCCTGTGCGTGACATGTCGACCCCCCCATCAGCCTGCCGCCCCCAAAACAATAATCCTGGGTGTGCACCTGCCAAGAGATAAATGTATGGTATAACCGACCACTGGGGGTACAATCCACTAGGTTTGAGAGCTTATTATCAGAAGAGACCAACAAAGTAGCTCGAGGAGACAACTTGTTTGAAAAAGGTGAATGTTTTAACCAGAACAGGTCAGTCAATGCTGATCTTCACTTGATAAGTATAGCTTACAGAAGCTCAAAAGTACTGCTAATAATGCAGTTTCCATGTATTCAGGCTGAAATAATGTCCTTCGCCATAAAAGATCCAGTACACCAGTCACTCAGAGAGGCTTGGGGATCCCCAGCTTGTACCCTTTCTAATGTTCACCATTGTTCGGCATTGAAGAAGACTCAAAATTGTCACCAAATATGACACATAAAATAATAACAGTCTTCGCAATAATATGTCATGCACCTTAAAGGCACTTGCCTTGCCTCCAATGGAGAACTGCATCGGAGACCCCAATGCATGGGCTGGATTCTTACTGAGCTTGAGCGGATTGAGTTCCTAGTCAGGAAAACCGTCTTATTAAATCTAGACTGTCACCAGACATCTGAATTAGCCCGTTTAGTTCGGCTGATATTATAGATTATGAACAATTGAACTGAATAAAATGTCGATAGCATGTGATCATATCTGCGTTTACTGCACTAAGCCTTAAGACTAAGACTAGAAAATATAAAATGCTAAATAAGATGATCAGAATACCAGAAATAGGTACAGTGTACCTATCAGCATGATGTTGGTAACAACTATTGGAAAATGCCTAAAGTTCAGTTTCCACAAATAACGGCAAATTTGGCCTCCCGAGTTTGCCAATTTCTGCCGGTTTAAACCAGTAAAAACCGGCTGGCGGCAGAAACCCCTTTCAACTGGCAAAAATACCAACCCTGCACCAGCCATCTAAAATTATCACACCACCAGCCATCAAAAATTCTCACACCACCAGCCCCCAAAAATTCACACCAATCTGCCAAATACCAGGAAGAAAAATTCACCCATTCCTACCCACACAATGCAATGCTACCTCTACCATTACTTAGTTAAGGACTTTTTATAAGGCCCCCTCCTTTATCTTAATAACCATTCAGCCATTATTTGTTTAGCTTAAGTGTCACCTTCCTCGCACCAGTCTCGCAAATTCGCACCAGATTGATAAAATTCACATAACTTGGTCCTGTCTCCCAAGGGCACTCACACCCACGAGGCCTCATGGAAAATACAATCGTTTGCACACTGGGTTATGGGTAGTCTTTCAAATTTGAGCACCCCAATAGTTTTTTTTAAATACACACCCCTAACTGAAGGACAACAAACTAATGCATTAAAGACCAGTAATGGATGGGATACCTCACCAGGATCCAGTCTGCAAAGTATGGCAGCAGGCCAGACGAGTCACACCAGCCATCTAAAATTCTTGCACCACCAGCCTCAAAAAATTCACACCAATCTGCCACATACCAGGGAGAAAAATGCACCCATTTCTGCCAACACGATGCAATGTTACCTCTATCATTAGTCGATTAGTTAAGGACTTTTTGTATGGCCCCCTCCTGTGTCTTAATAACCATTCAACTATTAATTGTTTAGTTTAAGTGTCGCCTTCATTGCACCAGTCTCACAAATTTGTACCAGGTTGAAAACATTCTCACCAGGTTGATAAAATTCGCACCACTCGGTCCTGTCTCCAAGGGCACTTGCACCAACGAGATCTCGTTGAAAATGTTATACTTTGCACACTGGACCAGGATGCCCACCAAAAACAAAACCTTACACCTAGAGTAACCCAAGATAATAAAGTGGGCCTTCAGCCGGGCATAAAATTTCCTTAGCAGTTCCTATTTTGAAAATAATTTGCAGAAAACATTGTTGATATGGCTGTACCTGTAGTGAGAATCTAGTTTTTTGTCATAAGTTTCTGAAATATGAGACTGTTGAGAATTAGTGGCTACATAATCGATAGCTGGGAGCAAAACACACAAACTGAATGTAAAATTATGACTCTGCAAGCAATAGTTCGCTAACACTATAAGAAAAACTTCTGAGCCTAGTGTATACAGATTCAATTGCAGGGGGCTGTAGTTAAAGTACCCTGGGCTGTACCTTCCCTCCTATCTCAAAATCTATCATCCAGTGTTAAGTAGGAAATACAGCATTACTTCAGCTTAGATTTGAATCAATACTTACTGCTTGAGTGGATATCCATGATGATTTCATGTAAAATGCAAACGACAAGCCAAGCTCCAACCATCCTCCCTCCTCTTGTTTTCTTCAACCCACCCTTTTTCTGTAACACTTTAAGCAGGTCACCTTCCCTGTTCCCCATCCCGGGGCCCGGTTTGCTAATTTTCCCTCCCACCTTTACAGAATCGTGGTGCCGCGGCGGGGGCGTGTGGTGCCGGACTGTCGGAGCTGCCGGAGTCGGTATCCGGCTCCGTGATGGTGCGTCGGGGTGAAGCAATTCCACACAATTCCAAACCATTATCCATCACTAGAAATGCGCTTTCCTGTCAACTGCGCAAGGCTGGAGATATCATCCATGGCGCAGGTTTGTGCGGCAATAAACACTTGGCTCACCGCGCTTAGAAAACTCTACCATGGAAAGAATTACCTTCGAGAGGCATTATTGATCGTGGGGAAGATTGATCGTGGGGAAAGATTGATCGTGGGGAAGAATTGAACGAGGGGAAGAACTGATCGTGGGGAAAATATGATTTGTGGAACATATGAACGACACCCAAAAGGATCACATCAGAAGGTCCACAGTTCATATGTTCTACCGCTCAAAATGTCTAACTTTAAAAAGTCAAACATTCAAAAGGTCCAAAGAGGCGTGCTCAGATGCATGAGAGTGGGGTGCATGATAACGCAGAGGCGTGCTAAGGCACCTGATAATAGGAGGCTATGAGGGTTAGGTTAGGTTAGGTTAGATTAGGTTTAGGTTTAGGTTTAGGTTTAGGTTTAGGTTTAGCTTAGGTTAGGTTAGGGGTATAACTAGGGCAGACGTCTCAGCTTTGCCAGATAGAAACGTGGGGTTCATCACTGGAAGAGAAAATTCCCAAGACCCAGAAATTTCCCCAGTTTCCCAGGTTTTCCCCCTGAGAAAGGGAATTCAGGGAAGGGATTTCGGCCCATAGGCGGATTCAAGAGGGGGAAGTTCAGGTGCACTACAGAGCAAAGGATTCCTGGCATAGGCGTATCCAGGGAAGGGAATTAGGCCATGGGCGGATCCAGGGAAGGGAAGTAGATGGGATCCGACGAAATAGGAATGCGTTTCATAGGCGGATTCAGGTAAGAGAAACAGGTGAAGGTGCACTTCATGCAAGGGATTCCTGGCATAGGCGTATCCAAGAAAGGCATTAAGGCCATGGGCGGATCCAGGGAAGGGAAGTAGATGGGATCTGACGAAATAGGCATGCGTTTCATAGGCGGATTCAGGTAAGAGAAACAGTGAAGGTGCACATCATGCAAGGGATTCCTGGCATAGGCGTATCCAGGGAAGGTATTAAGGCCATGGGCGGATCCAGGGAAGGGGAAGAAGACAAAACCCTGTAAAGAAAGCAGACGTGTCATAGGCGGATTAAGGAATGAATTCCTTGCATAGGCGGATCCAGAGAAGGGGATTTAGGCCATAGGCGGATCCAGGGAAGGGGATTAAGGCCATGGGCGGATCCAGGGAAGGGGAAAAAGACAGGACCCTGTAAAGAAAGCATACCTGTCATAGGCGGATTAAGGAATGAATTCCTGGCATAGGCGGATCCAGAGAAGGGGATTTAGGCCATAGGCGGATCCAGGGAAGGGGATTAATGCCATGGGCGGATCCAGGGAAGGGGAAAAAGACAGGACTCTGTAAAGAAAACATACGTGTCATAGGCGGATTATTCCTGGCATAGGCGTATCCAGGGAAGGGAATTAAGCCATGGGCGGATCCAGGGAAGGGAAGTAGATGGGATCCGACGAAATAGGAATGCGTTTCATAGGCGGATTCAGGTAAGAGAAACAGGTGAAGGTGCACTTCATGCAAGGGATTCCTGGCATAGGCGTATCCAAGAAAGGCATTAAGGCCATGGGCGGATCCAGGGAAGGGAAGTAGATGGGATCTGACGAAATAGGCATGCGTTTCATAGGCGGATTCAGGTAAAAGAAACAGTGAAGGTGCACATCATGCAAGGGATTCCTGGCATAGGCGTATCCAGGGAAGGTATTAAGGCCATGGGCGGATCCAGGGAAGGGGAAGAAGACAAAACCCTGTAAAGAAAGCAGACGTGTCATAGGCGGATTAAGGAATGAATTCCTGGCATAGGCGGATCCAGAGAAGGGGATTTAGGCCATAGGCGGATCCAGGGAAGGGGATTAAGGCCATGGGCGGATCCAGGGAAGGGGAAAAAGACAGGACCCTGTAAAGAAAGCATACCTGTCATAGGCGGATTAAGGAATGAATTCCTGGCATAGGCGGATCCAGAGAAGGGGATTTAGGCCATACGCGGATCCAGGGAAGGGGATTAATGCCATGGGCGGATCCAGGGAAGGGGAAAAAGACAGGACTCTGTAAAGAAAACATACGTGTCATAGGCGGATTAAGGAATGAATTCCTGGCATAGGCGGATCCAGAGAAGAGGATTTAGGCCATAGGCGGATCCAGGGAAGGGGATTAAGGCCATGGGCGGATCCAGGGAAGAGGAAAAAGACAGGACCCTGTGAAGAAAACATACGTGTCATAGGCGGATTAAGGAATGAATTCCTGGCATAGGCGGATCCAGAGAAGGGGATTTAGGCCATAGGCGGATCCAGGAAAGGGGAAGAAGATAAGACCCTGTAAAGAAAGCATACGTGTCATGGGCGGATTAAGTATTGAATTCCTGGCATAGGTGCGAATCCAGAGAAGGGGATTTAGGCCGTAGGCGGATCCAGGGAAGAGGGAAAAGACAGGACCCTGTGAAGAAAACATACGTGTCATAGGCGGATTAAGGAATGCATTCCTGGAAAAGGCGGATCCAGAGAAGGGGGAATTAGGCCATAGGAGGATCCAGGAAAGGGTAAAAAGACAGGACCCTGTAAAGAAAGCATACGTGTCATAGGCGGATTGAGGATTGAATTCCTGGCATAGGCGAATCCAGAGAAGGGGATTTAGGCCATAGGCAGATCCAGGGAAGACAGGACCCTGTAAAGGAAGCGTACGTGGCATAGGCGGATTAAGGAATTAATTCCTGGCATAGGCAGATCCAGAGAAGGGGGTTTAGGCCATGGGCGGATCCAGGGAAGGGAAAGAAAGCAGGACCATGTAAAGAAGCAGACGTGTCATAGGCAGATTCAGGAGGGTTGCGGTGCACTATTGAGCAATAAATTTCTGGTATTGGCGGATCCAGAGAAGGGGATTTAGGCCATGGGCGGATCCATGGTAGGGAAGTAGAGGCAGTGGCGGCGGATAAAGGGGGGCAAGGGGGGCAGTTGCCACCCCCCCAATTATCAGACGGGGCCCCCTGTAAAAAAACGCAATTTTAGCTTAGTTCTGTTCTGAAAGTTCATGAATGACTTGACTGAGCCCTCAACAGTTTCTCGATTTGGACAGTGTCCGAGCTTTATCTCGGGAGCCCTGAGCTTGGGCTCGGGACCCTCTAACTTGGCCTTTCGGGGCCCCAAGATTAGCCTAAAGGGTTCCGAGACTGGCCTCAGGGGGCCAGATCTTGGTCTAAAGGTCCCCGAGCCTGGAATCAGGGCCCCCACTTTGTCTCATGGGCCCCGAGCTGTTCCTCGCCCCACGAATTTTGTCTCAGGGACCCCCAAGCTTAGTCTAAGGGGCCCCCAAGGCTGGTCTCAGGGCACCCAAGCTTAGCCTTAAGGGAGCTCCCCGAGCTCGGTCTCAGGGCCCCGAGATTGTCTAAGGGGCTCCGGAGCTTGTCTAAGGCCCCCCAGTTTGGTCTCAGGGGCCCTCCAAGCTTAGTCTCAGGGGGCTCCCGAACGTAACCTAATGGAGGTTCCGAGATTGGTCTCAGGGCCCTCCAATATTGGTATAAGGGGGCTTCCCATATTTGGTCTAAGGGGCCCCCGAGAATGGTCTTAAGGGACATTTAGCTTGGTTTCAGGGCCTCCAAGCTTGGTGTCAGAGGCCGCCAAGCTTGGTCTCAGAGGCCCCCGAGCTTGGTCTCAGGACCCCCTGAGCTTGGACTCGGAGGCATTCGAGCTTGATCTCTAGGAGCCCCACAAGCTTGGTTGCAGGGGGCCCCCGAGCTGTGTCTCAGGGCTCCGAATTTGGTCTCAGGTCAGCCTCCGAGATTGGTCTAAGGTGGCCTTGAGCTTGGTTTCAAGGGCCTCCAAGCTTTGTTTCAGAGGCCCCCAAACTTGGTCTCAGGGGCCGTGAGCTTGGGGGGCCCGGTGGCCTTCGAGCTTGATCTCTAGGAGCCCCCAAGCTCAAGCTAGGAGCCCCCGAGCTGTGTCTCAGGGCCCCGAGCTTGGTCTTGTGTGTGCTCAAGTCAGTATGCCTGTCATTAGCGTTTTTTTCTGTGCCGATATAGACGACAGCATCAAAGCGCCCCCAGTTCTCATTCTGCAGGAGACGGAATTAAAAAAACAAGTATATAATAATTCGTGTTACCTACCATGTTTTATGATGTAGATGCATACGAACAAACAGCATTCACTTTTTAAAAGAAGAACTATTTGCCTCGGAAGGCCGTTGTTGTACCGTTATTATAATTTTGCTAAACTCCTAACGTGACGCTGGAGCTTAAAGCTTTGACGTCCAATGTCCGAGGCTTACGTGAACCTATAAAACGCAGATCCATATTTCGACATCTACATGTCAAATACGCTGCTTATTTTGCTGCACTACAGGAAACATATTCCAGCCTGGAATCCGAGATCGTGTGGAAAATCGAACGGGAAGGCAAAACCATTTTTTACACGGGCCAACTAAACAACAGGGAGGAATAGCCATTTTTGTACTGGGCCAAATATAACTTTTACCATTTGTGACGCTTATGCAGGAGCAGAACCAGGATTTTGCTGGGGGAGTCACTGAGCTTTGAAAAATGGCGAAAAAGGGGGAATAGGGCGAAAAATTGCGAAAATGGAACAAAGTGAGGCTGAAGCTCCCTCAGCCCCCTGGATCCGCCCCTGCGCTTATGCCTCTGACCTCAGGCAGCAATCCCAACCAATCCATCGCAGTTTTTAGGGGGCCCTTGCTGCCGAGGGGGCCCCATCGTCAAGGGGGCCTCCTGGAAAAATTCTTGGCTCCCCCCATCCGAAAAGAGCATCCGCCGCCACTGAGTAGAGGGTACCCAAAAATATAAGGCAGTTGTTTGATAGGCGTATTCATGAGCGTTGCGGTGCATTACAGAGCAAGGAAGTCCTGGCATAGGCGCATCCAGGGAAGGGGATCTAGGCCAGGGGCGAATCCAGGAAAGAGAAACAGACGGGATACTGTAAAACCAAGTATACGAGTCATGGGCAGATTCAGGGGAAACTGCTACGGTGCACCACAGAGCACGGGATTCCTGGCATGGGCAGGTCCAGAGGAAAATTTTTAGGCCATAGGCGAATCCAGGGAATAGAAGCAGACGGGACACGGTAAAAAGGATCCGCCCATGGCCTAAATCCCCTCCCTGGATGCGCCTATGCCAGGAATCCCTTACCCTGTAGTGCACTGCAACCCTCCTGTAGCTGCCTGTGACTCGTATTCTTTATTTTACAGAGTCCCGCCTACTTCCCCTTCCCTGGATCCAGCCATGGCCTAAATCCCTATCTCTAGATCCCCTATGCCAGGAATCGCCTGCCCTGCAGTGCACTTTAATCTCTAGATCCCCTAGGCCAGGAATCCCCTGCCCTGTAGTGCACTTAAGCATTATCTACTCCTGAACCCGCCTGACACGTATACTTTGTTTTACAGGGTCCCTCTTCTTCCACTTTCCTGGATCCGCCCATGGCCTAAATCCCTACCCTGGAAGCGCGTATGCCAGGAATTCCTTACTCTGTAGTGCACTGAAACCATCCTGAATCCACCTATGACCTGTATGCTTTGCTTTATAGGGTCTGCTCTTCTTCCCCCTTCCTGGATCCGCCCATGGCCTATATCCCCTTCTCTAGATCCGCTGATGCCAGGAGTTCCCTGCTCTGTAGTTCACCGCAACCCTCCTGAATCCGCCTATGACGAGTGTACTTAGTTTTACAGGGTCCCGTCTCCTTCCCTTGTTCCGCCCTTGGCCTAAATTCCCTAACCTGGATGCGCCTATTCCAGGAATCCCTTGCTCTGTAGGGCACTGGCACTCTCCTGAATCCACCTATGACAGGAATGCTTTGTTTTACAGGGACCCACTTAAATCCGTCCCCTGGATCCGCCCATGGCCTAAATCCTCTACCTTAGATGCGCCTATGCCAGGAATCCCTTGCTCTGTAGAGCACTGCAACTTTCCTGAATCCGCCTGTGACTGGAATGCTTTATTCTATAGGGATCCACCTAATTCCCGCCCCTGGATCCGCCCATGGCCTAAATCCCCTACCCTGGGTGTGCCTATGACAGAAATCCCTTGCTCTGTAGAGCACTGCAACTTTCCTGAATCCGCCTGTGACTGGAATGCCTTATTTTATAGGGATCCACCTAATTCCCTCCCCTGGATCCGCCCATGGCCTAAATCCCCTAGCCTGGGTGTGCCTATGCCAGAAATCCCTTGCTCTGTAGGGCACTGGTACTCTCCTGAATCCACCTATGGCAAGAATGCTTTGTTTTACAGGGACCCACTTAAATTCGTCCCCTGGATCCGCCCATGGCCTAAATCCTCTACCTTAGATGCGCCTATGCCAGGAATCCCTTGCTCTGTAGAGCACTGCAACTCTCCTGAATCTGCCTGTGACTGGAATGCTTTATTTTATAGGGATCCACCTAATTCCCTCCCCTGGATCCGCCCATGGCCTAAATCCCCTAGCCTGGGTGTGCCTATGCCAGAAATCCCTTGCTCTGTAGAGCACGGTAACTCTTCTGAATCCGCCTGTGACCGGAATGCATTGTTTTACAGGGACCCACCTAATTAATTAGGTAGGTCCCTAATTAACCGGGGAGGCGAGTTTAGGCCATAAGCGGATCCAGAGGAGGGAATTCCCTCCCCTGGATCCGCTTATGGCCTAAATCCCCTTCTCTAGATACGCCTACGCCAGGAATGCCCTGCTCCGTAGTGCGCCCTAACATTTTTCTTCCTGTATCCGCCTATGACACATGCTTAATTTTGTTGGGTCCCGTCTTCTACCCTTCCCTGGATATGCCCATGGCCTGAGTCCACTTCCCTAGATACGCCCATGCAGGGGCACCGCCACGGAATTTTCGCAGGGGGGACAGACCCGGGCTGCGAGTGACCGGGGAGGCGAATTTTGAGCATATTCGGTACCTGACAACATTAATGACCATCGACCCAGAAATTCTGGGGATGTCCCCCCTGGCAGGCCAACAGGGGGGACGCGTCCCCCCGTCCCCCCTCCCCGCTTTCGACGCCCATGCGCCCATACCAAGAATCCCTCGCCCAAGCTTCTCATGGGGAGGAGATCCCGGGAATCTGGGGAAATTGAGAAATCTTGGGAATTTTTGGCTCCACGCAAAACCCAATGTCTCTATCTGGCAAAGCTGAGACGTCTCCCCTAACAGTACCAGGTTAGGTTAGGTTAGGTTAGGTTAGGTTAGGTTAGGTTAGGTTAGGTTAGGTTAGGTTAGGTTAGGTTAGGTTAGGTTAGGTGAGGTGAGGTGAGGTGAGGTGAGGTGAGGTGAGGTGAGGTGAGGTGAGGTGAGGTGAGGTGAGGTGAGGTAAGGTCAGGTCAGGTCAGGTCAGGTCAGATCAGGTCAGGTGTGTATGCCCTAAGTCCCTATTTCCTAGTCTGGGGATAACAACCCTCCTTCCAGAATCTGAGTGCACGTCTGGTCTAGGTACCACTTTTCGAAATGTCATAGAAATATCCCGAAATTCTGCAAGAAAATCCCTAGAGATGAAACAGACGGAAGGAGGGGAAGTTTCAGTAGTGTGAAGTGGTGCCCAGACCAGAGGTGCACTCAGATTCAGGAAAGAGGGGTGATATCCCCAGACTAGGAAATAGGGACAAAGGGCATACACAATTGAACTGACCTGACCTGACCTAAACCTGACCTGATCTGACCTGACCTGACCCAACTTAACTTAACCTAACTTAACGTAACCAAACCTAACCTAACCTAACCTAACCTAACCTAACCTAACCTAACCTAACCTAACCTAACCTAACCTAACCTAACCTAACCTAACCTAACCTAACCTAACCTAACCTAACCCAACCTAACCTAACCTAACCTAACCTAGCCTAGCCTAGCCTAGCCTAGCCTAGCCTAGCCTAGCCTAGCCTAGCCTAACCTAACCTAACCTAACCTAAACCTAACCTAACCTAACCCTCATAGCCTCCTATTATCAGGTGCCTTAGCACGCCTCTGCGTTATCATGCACCCCACTCTCATGCATCTGAGCACGCCTCTTTGGACCTTTTGAATGTTTGACTTTTTAAAGTTAGACATTTTGAGCGGTAGAACATATGAACTGTGGACCTTCTGATGTGATCCTTTTGAACCGGGAGATGTGATCCACCTACTGCGATAATACCGTCCACAATACTATAGGTACCTATACCTATACCTGGATAAAGGACAATTAATGTTTTACAGGAACTTAATGTTTTACAAGGAACTGACAATTAATATTTTACATACCTAGGTAGTTCTCCAACCCCTTCCTTCTTCCTTCTTTCCTTCCTTCCCAACAACCAACAAACAACCAACACACACACACACACTAATGTCCACGTATGGATTTCCAAACATGGAGGCCAAGCTCTTTTTCTAGGGCCTTGGGCCAAGCCTAGGTCTGTTGGGAACCAAAGCTAGTAGCAAAAAATGTCTTCTTTGATTCGTGTTAAAACGGCTTTCAATTATTTTAAACAAATCAAATTTCAAAATTATGAATACCAATAACAATATTTGCTTGTAAGAGGCAAAAAATTTTACAGCAGCCGTAGACGGCGCACTAATGATTAATAGTACATTATCACAATTTAGGAACGGGATTTAAGCTAAAATGTACTGATTTATCACATGGGTTTTAATACTTTTTAGCCTTGAGGCTACTAAAGCTTGTGCTTCTGCTCGGTTGCATTTTTCTTCAGACAGTAGTGGCGCACACTTGTTTTTTATCTTTATTATTCTTCTTGTTGTTGTCTCTACAACGGAGCGTGGTGCGGCAGTTGAATGTTGTTTAAGAAATTGAAGCCATTTACGTTTTATTCACGACATAACGCACAGACGTAGGTAATTTGAAATACTGTTGTGTATTTTTTTTTAGAGCCTGCATTCAATGCTTTGAAGAAACACCAGTCACTTGCCTTCTTATGCAATGCATGCAAAAGGAGCCTTCAACCAAGACCCACATGCACCACTGCAGAAATAGCTGTGCAGGCAGACAACAGTGGCTCTGTACCACCATTGTGGCCAATCACTCAACACAGACAGAATCCAGCCCCTGCTTTAGTGACCCTGAAGCTTCAGCCAACGAGGTCAACTCATACCTTGTTAACACTGTGAGCGAACTAAAAGACTCACTGCGCAAACATACCCAGCTTGTTGCATGTGCATTTAAGGAACTTGAACAGGCTTCCCAGGAACAATCCATGATCATGCGAAGGTCTTTGACCGAAAGTGAGTCATCAAAGGCTTCATATGCAGATATGGTGAAAGGGACATGTGAGAAGGTGGTGAAAGACATGGACAACAAGTTGTCTTCAGTTTGTCCCCAGACTGCAGGTGGCCAGATAACCCTTAAAGATGCACAAACCATATCACAGGTCTTTGACAACTTCATAGACAAGAACAAGCGGGCAAGAAACCTAGTAATTCACAACCTGCCTGAACAGACAGGTGCCAGCCAAAGGGAGTGCTCCTCTGCTGACATGTCTCTTTTTGAGACAATAGTCAAAGAGGTGCTCCACCTTAATGTTCATGCAACTAGGGCATTCCGTGCTGGGAAGCTTGTCTCTGGAAGGCCCAGGCTTCTCATAGTCACCCTAGACAACGAGGAGTCAAAGCATGACATCCTTTCCATGGCTTCCCAGCTCAGGCGCTCTGACTGGAATCGGGTTTTCATAACTCCAGACCTGACATGGAAGGAGCGCCAGGCTCAGAAGCAGCTTAGAGAGGAGCTCTGGAGGCGTAGAGATGCTGGGGAACAGGTCTTGATAATCAAGAGGGGGAGAATTTGCAAGGTGGATGGGCCAGGAAATGCCTCCAGAGTACCCAAAGAGGTAGCCACTACTGGACGTAGCAATGGAGCCATCTTGCCAGCTCCAGCTGGTGCAGTCACTCATCCAGAGGCGCAGGATGGCCCTCAGCCAAATGGGGTGGGCCAATCACAGACAGCAGAGAATACTGCCATGGTTCAGGAGGCTACCACCTCTCAGGCTGCGCAGTCACACCTTATGGCGCCAAACACAAGTGGATCGATGATGGATGAACAGACCCCATCAGTCAATGCAGAGCGGGATCCGTCAGCCCCTCGTGCAAACATTTGTGCTCCAACTGACAACACCCAATCAGTCCCATCAAATTGACTCATTCACAATCACAACGTGCAGGACCTTCTTGTTTGGTATACCAACATCGACCAGTTTCTTAACAAGCGTGAGGACCTCTGTATGGCCATTGCAGGCCAGGAGCCAGACATTATAATTCTCACTGAGGTAATACCAAAGGCACAATGTTTCCCAATAGATCAGGCCCTTTTGAATATTGCAAACTACTCCTTGTTCACAAGTTTTGATCCCACCAATGAGAATCTTGGCCCATCTGGTCAACGAGGCATCTCCATTTACACGCGCAATAACCTACATGCAACAGTCATCTCATTGTCTGCCACAACTCTGGAACATCTCTGGGTGAAAGTCAGGTTCCATCGACAGGACTGGCTGATTATTGGATGCATCTACCGCAGCCCTTCCAGAGACAGCCACCAAAGCATGCATGACTTCTGGAACCTAATGAGCCATGTCTCAGCAATGTCTGCCTCTCATCTGCTTATCACCGGTGATTTCAATTTTCCACAAATCGACTGGGTAGGCGAGTTTTCAGTAGCTGGCGAGAGTCACGCATCGCACAAGCTGATTGACATCATGCACGAAGTTTTTTCTCTTCCAGCATGTTCAAAAGCCCACCAGATTTCGGCAGGGAGAAGCGTCCAGCATATTGGATCTCATCTTCACAGATGAGGAGGGTTTGGTGCACAACTTGCAATTTCTCTCTGGCATAGGGAAGAGCGATCATCTCACCCTTCAGTTTTCACTCAACTGCTACGCGAGAAGGAGGGAGTGTCTTGCCTCACGCCAAAATTTTAGGCGTGCCAATTTTGAGGCCCTAAATCAGCACTTAGGGGCAATAAATTGGGACATCATGGACGACCTGGAAGTTGGAGAAGCCTATTCATTCTTTACGAATGTTCTGGACGCGGCAATGGATAGCCACATACCCAAATCTCGGGTCAGGTCAAACCGAAAAAACATATATATGACTAGCTCTGCCATGCACCTCAAACAGAAAAAGCGAAGACTGGCACTAGTCTACCACCAGACCGAGGACATAATGGACTTGGCACGTCTAAGAAACTGTGAGCAGGAGCTGAGGTCTATAACCCGTAAGTTGCAAAGAGACCACGAGCGTGCCCTAGCGCACAACATAAAGATCAACCCAAAGGCTTTCTGGATGTATACAGGGTCGAGGCTGAAGACCAGATCAGGAGTCGACGATCTATTAAACGAAGGTCAGTTGGAGTCTGATGACTTTGCGAAGGCTTCAATTCTAAACAGGTTTTTTACACGGGTTTTCACACGCGAGGATGTCCGTTCCATACCTGATTTCCCAACTCGCTGCCCGTAGCCCTTCCTCAGGGACATCACCATCTCGCCACTCATTGTATATGGGAAGTTAAGGTCTCTCAAAACATGCAGCTCCCCGGGGCCAGACTGCCTTCACCCCAGAGTTTTGCATGAGGCATCATCTTCTCTTAGCGCCCCCTATCCAAACTGTTCAGGAAATCACTAGACGCTAGTTGCTTACCTAAGGAATGGTGTTTGGGATCCATCATGCCAATTTTCAAAAAGAGAAATAAACAGGACCCAGGCAATTACAGACCTGTGAGCTTGACAGCCATACCCTGCAAAGTCCTGGAGTCAATACTCAGAGACGAGCTTCTGGACCATCTGAAGACCCATAATCTCCTTTCTAAGGACCAACATGGATTCCGCCCAAAACGTTCATGTGAAACGCAGCTGCTGGAGGTCTTGGAAGAATGGAGCCTGATGATGGAGAACAAAAACCCTGTTGATGCAGTGTACTTAGATTTTCGGAAGGTGTTCGACTCTGTTCCTCACTGCCGGCTGATGACCAAACTAGCTGCATATGGTGTTCGTGGCAAAGTCTTAAAATGGATTAAAGCCTTTCTATCAAACCGTCTCCAGCGGGTAGTTGTTGGTTCCTCTGCTTCTGATTGGGCTCCTGTCATCAGCGGTGTGCCTCAGGGATCAGTGCTTGGTCCAATCTTGTTTCTGATTTATATCAATGATCTCCCCAGACGCTGTAAATTCCGCAGTAAAAATATTTGCCGACGACACGAAATTATACTCTAGCGCCAATGACATTCGATCCGCCGTCAGCTTGCAGCTCGATATCGATCGCATGCTGAGGTGGTCGGAGCTGTGGCAAATGCCCTTCAACTTGGGAAAGTGCTCGATCTTACACATCGGTGAGTCAAACAGAAGCTTCGACTTTGCCATGAACGGTGTGACGCTGCAAAAGTCGTTTCTGGAAAAGGACCTCGGAATTGTCATTGACAAGGACCTTAAATTTAGGCAACAGGCTGCCTCTGCGGTTTCCAGGGCATCGAGGGTCCTAGCCGTGATCAGAAAATCGTTTGCCAACATGGATACGTTTACACTTCCGCTTCTCTACAAGACACTGGTCCGTCCCCACTTGGAATATGGGAATGTTGTTTGGGGTCCGTTTAATAGAGGAGACCAGAAGTTAGTCGAGAGGGTCCAGCGACGTGCGACACGCATGGTTTGGGTACTGGCCCATCTCCCTTACACCGAACGTTTGCGTGAGCTTGGCTTGCCTTCTCTCTACTTTCGGAGACGTCGTGGTGACATGATCAAGGTTTTTCGACTTCTTCATGGCGACATGGACCAAGATCCATCACAGTTCCTGGAGCTCGACAGTCGAGGACGTACGCGCGGTCACGCCCTGAAGCTGATGAAACCAAATGCTGTCTCAAGAGTCCGTCGCTTTTCCTTTGGTGTTAGGGTTGTTAATGATTGGAATGCTCTCCCTTACCATGTCGTCAACGCCACCACTCTCTCACAGTTCAAGGCCAAATTGGACGCCCATTGGGCAAATCAGAGGTACTATGTACCTCCGCAAGACTGAGCCGTGACATATTCTGACAGGAGCTCGTTGATGACCGAATCCAACAGGCTCTTGTAAGCCTTCAAATTTCGACAAACTTATCGTATCGTATCGTATCATATCGTATCGTATCGTATCGTAGAGAGAGAAGGCAATTGAAACAGTGGGGTTGGTAGGGACGGCCATTTCCAATCGCCAATTCCAGAATTCTCTTTTCAATCAAGCTTTTGTTTTTATGCCTTCCAGTATCTATTTGCAAAAAACGTCTTTTTCTTCAAATCAAATTGATTTTGACCCCAGTACCCACCGTTTTTGGGTTGTATTTTGGTTTTGTCACTGAGTTGCTTTATAATTAAGTGAAAGAATGGGAATTACATCGGAAACTGTTGTTTCCAAAGAATGAAACTTAGTGAGAGCTGTATTCTGTGCTGTGTGTGTGTGGAATATTATTTTTTCTCTTTCATGTAGTTGAATTGATACTTTTCTCATCTTATAAAGCTGGAATATTGCATCAAGGAGGCAATGATGTGCTGGAAAGTCACTGTTATATTTTCTCTTATCTTAGTTTTAGATGAAATGTGGAAACCATTATCATGAATTTTTCTTTATCCAGACTGGCTCTGGTCCCGGCACAGTCCCAGCGTCTAGCCTTTGGTCCTGGCTTTAGTCCCGCCAGGACGAAACCTGGTCCCGGCGCCGGGACCGCGGGACCAAAAAAGTCCCACCTCTAAACGTTAGTGGGCCCGGGAATAGCATGGTAAGCGGTGAATTATACGTGTTTTATGCCTGGTATGTGGCAGCGGCTTATAACCAGCCGCTGCGGAAGGCAGTGAGGATCCCAAATTCGAGGAGTTTTTGGTCCCAAGGAGCAAAGTTTGTAGTCAGGATCAGGTTAAAGTTTGCTGCACCCCCACTTTGTTTGCTTGTGGCGACGCTTATGTTTGGAAACACATTTTCCATCGTACATTCAAACTGGAATTTCAGACAGCTTGAAACGAATAAAGGCCTATATCTACCAAATTATTTCAACATGTCAGTTTCCCGGGTTAAAAGGAATGCAGTCATAGGCGGATCCAAGGGGACGGCAAAGTGGGCACATGCCCCATAAACAGATCCAGGGGGCAAATGGAGTATGTACCCCCGCCATCGACCCTTGGCGCCGCCTGAAATGGCCACGCCCCTGAAATTTCGCTTCCCACCCCCCCCCACCCCAGGATGCGAAAGTCGGCTCCAATCGATAGGGTTTTGCTCCCATCCGATAGGGTTTCTCGGTCAAGAATGGCGCCTCGCCCCCCGGGAAGGTGCCCCCGATCGGCAATCCTGGATCCGCCTTTGATGAAGGCCCAAGGATAAAGGCCTACTCCTGCTAGAAGCAGGCTCAAGGGAGAAGAAGGAGGCATAAGCGGAACTGGAGATTGCCCCACAGCCAGTCTGCAAAGTATGACAGCAGGCCAGACAAGTCGCACCAGCCATCTAAAATTCTCGCACCACCAGCCTCCAAAAATTTGCACCAATATGCCACATACCAGGGAAAAAAATGCACCCATTCCTACCCCGGCAATGCAATGCTACCTCAATCATTAGTCAGTTAATTAAGGGCTTTTTATAAGGCCCCTCCTGTGGCTTAATAGCCATTCAGCCATTATTTGTTTATTTTAAGTGTCACTAACCTCGCAAATTCGCACCAGGTTGATGCAATTCGCACCACACGGTCCTGTCTCAAAGGGCACTCGCACCGACGAGATCTCGTCGAAAATGCCATACTTTGCACACTGGCCTCACAGCCGCTTGCCAGGTGGATGTGAATAGAAGTCAGATGGCTGAAAATGTCTGCAACATACAGCAGCATTTGAGCCTATCTTCTTCCCAATTCTCAGTTTCAACATCCACTGCTTGGACAGCACCTTATCCTGAGGAAACTTGTGAAAGCTGAGACTTCGACACTTTCTTCGGAAGGATACACACTGAGGAACGCAGCAGTTCTGATTGGATCTAATGGTTATCTGTCTCTTCTCCATTTTCTTTGAACTTTCCAAGATTATAACAAACAAGAAAATAACGCCAGTCTTCAATATTCACGTCCACCCAACGTCACGTATAACCACGCTCTTTCGCAACGAGTTTACCACGACTGAAAATCCGTTACTATAGGAACCGTGTAGAAACCATGGGGTTTGTTAAAAAATGCGCCGGATATGAAGCAGCCACGCCAGACGGCAGTCCCTCTCCTGGCGTTTCCAAATAAATCCGCCAGGTCCCAACACTTTCGATGACCGAGGCCAATACATAAGCAATGTTCTATGAAATTGTGCTCCAATTTTGAATAGCGATAGGTATGTATTGAATTGAAGGTTCTCAAGCTCAAAATTGGATTGGGTTTAAAATATGAATATATTAAAATCCTAAACGTTGATAGAATTTCTATTTCTACTGTCCTTTGTCATATATGGTATACTTTTTTCTTAGGGTTTGCTGTAGTTCTTAGAATTAGCAATTGCAGCTAGGTACTTTAGTAGTTATTGCTTAAATTTTTATTTAACCCATGGCATATTAATGTTCATTTATAGAGATTACCTAGCATCGTCCTCTGACAGAAAAAAGAATACTTATACCATCCCTGCAAATACAGTTAATATCATGCTTTCTAGCTTGGACCTTTTTTGACAGTATGGAGGCTCAATTTGTTGCTTGTGTTGGTGTAACCTTAGCACTTTTAGGTTCCTTTCCATTCCATTTAACTAGTTTGATATGCAATGCTCCTTTTAGAAATAGTTGCAACATGTGGTAGCTTTTTGGGCAGTGACAGTCTGGAAGAATTAAAGTTATTCATAGTTGCTGGCTAATTTTTAACCAATGTTTGAATGCCAATTAATTAATTTTCCTTCTATTAATGTTCCGTTTCATGTCAGACTTTCTGAACAGCTTGTTTTTTGCTGGTTTAATGATTTATTTCTTAATTTTTTAATATTATTTATATATTCATCATGTATTCATTTTATTTTGAAAACTAGTCGAAGTTTGAGTTGAGTTGAGTCGTGAGTTGAGTCAGAGTTGAGTCGGATGGATTTAGCCATGAGTCGGAGTTGAGTCGACTCACTGAACCCTTGATCATGAGTTGAGTTGGAGTTGAGTCAACTACTCTCAGCACTTGAGTTGAGTTGAGTCGACTCAAGAAATTTCTGAAACGCACAACTCTGTTGCGGAGAGCATTTTTCTCCGCAGAAAAGACGTTTCGTTACGTTTGACCCTATAACGTTGCTGCTACTGGGTTGAGCATCACGAAAGTCTGGAATCTTACGTTTGTGATGACGCCGATGACGCTGGTGAAAACTACAAGTCGATATCTGGTCTGGTTTCCTAGAACGTTTCTCTCCGCAAGACGTTTTACGTTATAACGGTGCACGTAAGTGGACTACGATCCTGAAATTCTGGAATCCTTCATTTCCAATGCCAGGGATTATTTTAGTGAAAACCGTAAGTCGCCAGGTGCTCTGGTTGCCGAGAGCATTTTTCTCCGCAGAAAAGACGCTTCGTTACGTTTGACCCTATAACGTTGCTGCTACTGGGTTGAGCATCACGAAAGTCTGGAATCTTACGTTTGTGATGACGCTGATGACGCTGGTGAAAACCACAAGTCGATATCTGGTCTGGTTTCCGAGAACGTTTCTCTCCGCAAGACGTTTTACGTTATAGCGTTGCACCTAAGTGGACTACGATCATGAAATTCTGGAATCCTTCATTTTCAATGCCAAGGATTATTTTAGTGAAAACTGCAAGTCGTTAGGTGCTCTGGTTGCGGAGAGCATTTTTCTCCGCAGAAAAGACGTTTTGTTACGTTTGACCCTATAACGTTGCTGCTACCGAGTTGAGCACCACGAAAGTCTGGAATCTTACGTTTGTGATGACGCCGATGACGCTGGTGAAAACCACAAGTCGATATCTGGTCTGGTTTCCGAGAACGTTTCTCTCCGCAAGACGTTTTATGTTATAACGTTGCACCTAAGTGGACTACGATCATTAAATTCTGTAATCCTTCATTTTCAATGCCAAGGATTATTCTAGTGAAAACTGCAAGTCGCTAGAAGCTCTGGTCGCGGGGAGCATTTGTGAGAATAAAATCCTTTTTATTGCTCGTGTTGCTCGTGACTCATAATCCTTGCTGGCCGTCACCACAAAAGATCCGAAAACCAACGATACGTTTATATTGAACAAGTAAATAAAACAAAGATAAGGTTAGTTTTGAGAAAGGACAGAGTCCCCTGCACCTTGATTGCGCCACTCACGTTACACGCTTGCCACTTCACTTCTTCACTCTGCAGCCGGCAAGCCGAAGGCCGGCTGCTGTACCTGAGGACTTACATGGCGAGCAGGCGAGTAGAGTGGCGGCGTGTCACAGACGTTCAACCCCCTCGTCGGACCGGCACTCGCCTTTTATATCAGCCGCTTGGGGTGTAACCAGTTGAAAGCGGGGTTACAACATTGGAATATAGGACGGCGGGCTGTTATGAAGATTGGGCCATCGCCGCTTCGCTTGCTCCATCGTCGCTTGCTCCATCGCCGCCGCCTCCGCCGCCCAACATAATCCAGGACGACGGAGTTAGCTGCTGCGGCTCCCGACTGCCGTCCAAAATATCTCCACACATTTTTCTCCGCAGAAAAGACGTTTTGTTACGTTTGGCCCTATAATGTTGCTGCTACCGGGTTGAGCATCACGAAAGTCTGGAATCTTACGTTTGTGATGACGCCGATGACGCTGGTGAAAACCACAAGTCGATATCTGGTCTGGTTTCCGAGAACGTTTCTCTTCGCCAGACGTTTTACGTTATAACGTTGCACCTATGTGGACTACGATCATGAAATTCTGGAATCCTTCATTTTCAATGCCAAGGATTATTTTAGTGAAAACCGCAAGTCGCTAGGTGCTCTGGTTGCGGAGAGCATTTTTCTCCGCAGAAAAGACGTTTTGTTACGTTTGACCCTATAACGTTGCTGCTACCGGGTTGAGCACCACGAAAGTCTGGAATCTTACGTTTGTGATGACGCCGATGACGCTGGTGAAAACCACAAGTCGATATCTGGTCTGGTTTCCGAGAACGTTTTTCTCCGCAAGACGTTTTACATTATAACGTTGCGCCTAAGTGGACTACGATCCTGAAATTCTGGAATCGTTCATTTTCAATGCCAAGGATTATTTTAGTGAAAACTGCAAGTCGCTAGGTGCTCTGGTTGCGGAGAGCATTTCTCTCCGCAGTGTCGTTTGGCGGAGTCCCGCCAAAATACGCCAATGTGTTACGTTTGACCCTATAACGTTGCAGCTACTTGGTTTAGCATCACGAAAATCTGGAATCTTACGTTTGTGATGATGCCGATGACGCTGGTGGAAACTGCAAGTCGATATATGGTCTGGTTTCAACGTTTATCTCCGCAAGACGTTGTACGTTATAGGTTATAACGTTGTTCCTAACGGATCTAGTTTCATGAGATTCTGGAATCTTACAATTCTGGTGGCAAGGAATATTATACAGAAAACCGCGAGTCGCTAGGTGCTCTGGTTACCGAGAGCATTTTTCTCCGCAACTTCTCTCCGCAGCAAATTCACGAGTTATTTAACGTTTTACGTTATAACGTTGCTGTTACTGGAGGTAGAGTGATGAAATTCTGGAATCTCACTAAACAGGCAATGGCAATTCTTTTAGTGAAAACAGCAAGCCTCTAGGTGGTCTGGTTGCGAAAAGCATTCTCTCCGCAATTATAATCCGCAGAAAATTCACACCCTATATTTTTTATTCGTAGGCTTTTGTTTTTAACTTTTTGCGATACCCGAAGTGCTTGTTCGCCTTGAGATGATTGTATTTGCAGTTTAACATTATGATTTAAGCTCTCTGAGTGGTGGATGCTATTAACAGGGCGGTTCTGGGGTTAGTGTTAGATTTGCGCAAGTTGTTTTCGAATAATGCTCATAATGAGTTGCTATTTAGTCACTTATTGTGTGTTTGCATGCCTGCCTTTTTAAAACCTTCAAACCTAATTTTTTTGTGCTGCACTGCACACAGATCTGATCTCCATGGCCAAAATGTTTCCAAATCGGACTGCCGATGGAATTCTTCAAGTGTTCTTTCCCCAGCACTTTGGCACAGTCTGTACTAAAGTGCTGTAAAAATAGAACTTAATAGACTTAACAAAGCCACAATGTATTGTCGTTCTGTCCCATTGGATCACATCTTGATCATGGAAACTATGTCAAATGCAGCATGGTATCAGTGGGGAAACTGGTCAGAGTTCCCAAAAAAAAAACAACAATGGTCCATGGCTGGATATGCTCATTCCACAGATGGGATGCATGTGGCAGCAGTTCCATGGTGGGTATTGCTGTATTTCCTTGGGCTCCAATTAATGAAAGGTTTGTGGTAAAGGAGGTCTGGTGTTAAAACTGGTCAATTTGGAGTAATTCCTTTTTTGTTTATTTAAGATATTTTGTTAACATTGTATGCCCATTTAGTGAAAATTATGGCTTTAGAATACTTAAAGCTCAGCATATAGTGCACTATTTCCTTTATTCCTCAGAAGCAATCAAACTGCTTGAAGGAAGAATAATGCTAGAATTGAGGGTTCTTTGATGCATAGCAATGTAAAAATATATATATATAAATTGCCTGATTACCACTTTTTAGTATTATTTCATATGATAGTCCACAGAACCAACAGGCATTCTCAGGCATTTGGCCTTGGCCATCGAAAGTGTTGGCACCTGGCTGATTTTTTTGGAAACGCCAGTAGAGGGACTGACGTCTGGCGCGGCTGCTTCATATCCGGCACATTTTTAAACAAACTCATTAGTCTCTACACGGTTCCTATAGTAACGGATTTTCAGTCGTGGTAAACTCGTCGTGAAAGAGCGTGGTTATACGTGACGTTGGCTGGACGTGAATATTGAAGACTGGCGTTATTTTCTTGTTTGTTATAATCTTGGAAAGTTCAAAGAAAATGGAGAAGAGCCGGATAACCATTAGATCCAATCAGAACTGCTGCGTTCCCCAGTGTGTATCCTTCCGAAGAAAGTGTCGAAGTCTCAGGTTTCACAAGTTTCCTCAGGATAAGGTGCTGTCCAAGCAGTGGATGTTGAAACTGAGAATTGGGAAGAAGATAGGCTCAAATGCTGCTGTCTGTTGCAGACATTTTCAGCCATCTGACTTCCATTCACATCCACCTGGCAAGCGGCTGTGAGGCCAGTGTACAAAGTATGGCATTTTCGACGAGATCTCGTAGGTGCGAGTGCACTTGGAGACAGGACCGAGTGGTGCAAATTTTATCAACCTGGTGTGAATTTGCAAGGTTAGTAACACTTAAAATAAACAAATAATGGCTGAATGGCTATTAAGCCACAGGAGGGGCCTTATAAAAAGCCCTTGATTAACTGACTAATGATTGAGGTAGCATTGCATTGCCGGGGTAGGAATGGGTGCATTTTTTCCCCTGTATGTGGCATATTGATGCAAATTTTTGGAGGCTGGTGGTGCGAGAATTTTAGATGGCTGGTGCGACTTGTCTGGCCTGCTGCCATACTTTGCAGGCTGGCTGTGGGGCAATCTCCAGTTCCGCTTATGCCTCCTTCCACTCCCTTGAGCCTGCTTCTAGCAGGAGTAGGCCTTTCTCCTTGGGCCTTCATCAAAGGCAGATCCAGGATTGCAGATCAGGGGCACCTTCCCGGGGGTGAGGCGCCATTCTTGACCGAGAAACCCTATCGGATGGGAGCAAAACCCTTTCGATGGGAGCCGACTTTCGCATCCTGGGGTGGGGGGGGTAGGAAGCGAAATTTCAGGGGGCGCCGAGGGTCAATGGCGGGGGCACATACTCCCTTTGCGCCCTGGATCTGCCTATGGGGCACATGCCCACTTTGCTGTCCCCTGGGATCCGCCTATGGCTGCATTCCTTTTAGCCCGGGAAGCTGACATATTGAAATAATTCGGTAGATATATGCCTTTATTCGTTTCAAGATATCTGAAATTCTAGTTTGAATGTACGATGGAAAATGCGTTTTCAAACATAAGCGTAGCCACCGGCAAAAAAGTGGGGGGGTGCAGCAAACTTTAACCTGATCCTGACTACAAACTTTGCTCCTTGGGACCAAAAACTCCTCGAATTTGGGCTCCTCACTGCCTTCTGCAGCGGCTGGTTATAAGCCACTGCCACATACTAGGCATAAAACACGTATAATTCACCGCTTACCATGCTGTTCCCGGGCCCATTAACATTGTTTGCCTTTCGGAGTCCCTCTTTCGCGGCCATCTTGGATGGAACACTAGCGCCTCTGGTGAGCGTGACCGGGGTGGCACGCCCCGGTGAGCGTGAGCCTAGCTGTGCTGGCAAAGTGCCTGGCAGCCTTTGTTTGGTGAAAAATAAGATTTTTGACTTTTTTCAAGTTAGCATGTTGCCTGCCAGCATTTTGCATGGTCTTTCTGTAAAAACTATGTTTAGGAATTCAATTCAAGTTATTAAAGATAGTTTCAATGCAATTTTTTCTATCAGTTTTTTTTCTGATGGAATGAGATCACAAGCATTGGACGAAAGTTTAAGGTATAGTTCAAAATTGGATACCTATCTTAATTCAAAGAAGAATTCCCCTAAATTATCATGTAGATTGTGAATTGACCGGGCAGAAGGTTTCTCATGTTATCTTTTGGCAGCCTGAGTGGCTTGCTGAAAATAATTGGGCCCAAGAGTTCCAATTTTTTGGTAGTGTGGGTTCCTTGTTCTGGAAGGAGTGTTCCTAGTTGTGGATCATTGGTTCCATTGTTGAGGACATGGCTGTTTTGGGGAATTTTATCTTGTTTTTCTTGTTTCTAAGCTGCTTTTGGGCCCCATGGCATGTCTGGGCCCCTTGGGTTGAAGCTTGGTCCCCTGAGCTAGTGTGAGGCCCCTGAGCTTATTTAGTACCCATGTAGATGGTTAGACCCCCATGCTGATCTTGAGATGTCTGTGCTGGTACTGAGACCCATGAGCTCACCAGGGGTCCCTCATCTGGTCTAGGCCCCCTTAACTGGTAGAGAACCCTCTCAGCTGATCTTGGGATGCCTGGGTTGGTTTTGGGCGTTCTGAGGAGTTCCATAAGGGGCCTCTGAACTGTCCATGGTCCTTAACACGCGTATTGGCGGGTACCCGCCCCCCTCCAGGTTTTTCGGAGACAGCAGAAAAACGGCGGCGCTTAGCGCCGCTGTACTTAGCATACTTTTTTCCTCATCATTTTTACAACTTCTTTGAAAATTTTAAGGTTAGGTCATCTCAGGTCAGGTCACCAGAACAGGTCAAGTGACCTGACCTAAAAAAGTTTAAGATAGCATACGTCGGAGCAGGGTGGACTTATCCCATTGAAACTCATATCACATAATGGGCCCACCGAGTTCTCTAAAATATGTCCCGGTATTTTTTATATCAATGACCTAAGGTCAGGTACGAGGCATGACCTCTCCATTGGAAATACATGGAAAAAATGGTTTTTACTGAATAACTCAGTAAAAAATGGTGACAGAGCGTTTATTTTAGCTGCATTAGACTTGCCTTAGCTTTGCGGCTCTAATGATATTCATTTTTTATAATTTGACCCTGACCTGACCTCAGGTCAGGTCAAATCCTTGATTTGACCTAGCAAGGTCAAATTATATATCATTCGATTCGGCTTGCTGCGAGGATTCATACAGTTGAAGTTGTTTTGCTCTATCTTTACTTGTTCAGATGTAATGGCCGAAAAACTGAATTTACATGTTATCCCTATGACGGCATGTTTTGACCTCTCGTGACCTTAAATGTGACCTGAGAAAAAAATGGTACAAATATTTTCGATGGAGAAGTGGATGGGCTACCCAACGCCGTTTACCGTTTTTTGCTACCTACCGTGGTTCTCGAGATCTTAGGGGGCGGGTACCCGCCCGCCCCCAAAGCGAAGGTGGCTCAGACCCCATCAATGTGCATGTTAAGAGAGCATTATACAGGATCTCACTAGTTTGGCCCTAGGGCCCAAGTTGGCTTAGGGGCCCCCTGAGGTGGAAAGAACCCCTGGGAAGAATTGCGGAGAAAGCCCTGAGCCAGTCTAGGGCCCCTCAATTAAGAAAGAGGTTCCTGACTATATCCAAGGGGCCCTGGCTGGATTTATGTATAGTTGAGATGGCAAGGGGCTCCTGAGTTGGTATAGGCCTGTTAAACTGGTATGGACTCATTTAGCTTGTCTTGATCCCTTGTGCTGATTGAGGCCCCCTGAACTCGTCGGGACCCGTAGCTGGTCTTGCCACGGGGTTGGTTTCGACTTCTTAGTTGGTGCTGGGCCCATTCAGCTGGCCTGGGGCCCGTTGAAAATGGATTTTGCATTTTTTTACTTGATCTTGGGGCCGTTGAACTGTTGAACTGTCCCCGGAGAGACCAAGCGTATGCGGGCGTATGTATCGGCAGTCAGGTCTCGCAAAGAACTTGTGTCTGTAGTTGGTGTGCCTGCGGGAGGCCTTCTCATCGTTATTCACTGTCATGATTTCAGGACAACGCTATGGACCCCTGTCTGAAAATTCGGGGGGGAATACAAAATCTTTTCCCCCTCTCTCAAATGTGAGGGACGCTCCCCTTCCCCGTTCCCCCAGCGTCGGGGCCCATGAGTGAACATAATTTTCACAAGAGCTTAAAAAAGGTGGAACAAATTCAAGCGTCACTTTGCCAGCGGGCAGGGGCTTGTCGCTTCTCCTTCAGCGGCCAACCCTAATGGGAAATTTAGCTGGCGACCACTCCTGAAATGTGTTGACCCTTTCAGACAGGTCTGACATAGGCTGGGAGCCGACTGGCGGCCCTTTTGGCAGCGCTGAGGGTCGCGCCGGTTACGTTGAGTCGGCAGTGACGGGGGGGGAGTGTCTTATGTTGGGGTGTCTCGGAGGCAGACGAAGTCAAGGGGAGCTGGTCCAGGTCGGTGCGACCCAGTCAGTGCCCATTACTATTGACACGTCGAATCCTGGTCCCAGAAATCAAAAGTTGCCCAAATGAAGGGTAGGAGCCAAACAATTTAGCTGAACCTGCAACTTGAATACTTAAATTGAATTATACAGATTTGTTTTAGGTGAAGGTTTTTCTCGTTCACACTTTGTTCGTAAATAGTAACTATCAGAACTGTTCTGTATGTTATTATTGCCATGCTGGTGCTCACACCTGCTTCTGTTTGTCAGCCTTGCGGCGGAGGACGCGGGTGGGTTGTCTAACGGCACATCACTCATACCATTTGGCGTAGTGGCCACAAACCTCCGGCCTCAACCATGTCGAAACGAAAGACGAAGGTACTAATCTCCGACAGCGAGGACAGTGATGCCAGCAACAGCGGCTCCGACCTGGATTCGGTGAGTGCAGCGCAGCATTTCGGCGTGACAAGAGGTGTTTCTGCAACGCATCGCCTTGCGATGCCATGGAGTATCATTGGATGGATCGCTTCAACAATATAGAATCTCTTTTTCTGCTCCGTTTTTTTCTGTTGGCACAGGGGATGAGGTGGCTTAGTGGATAGCACCCTTGTCTTCTAAGCCACCGGTCCCGGGTTCAAGTCCCGGCGGAGCCTCTGAATAAGTCGATCTGATCCCCAAAATCCCTTCCAACAGGGTGAGAGTTGGCGACGCCGTATGACCCTGGCAGTTGGTGCGTCGTTAAACCCCAACAATTATTATAATTTTCTGTTGGCAGAGATATTGAGCCTTGAAGGAAATATATATATATATATATATATATATATATATATATATATATATATATATATATATATATATATATATATATGCAACAGCGCCGAATAGAGGAGCGCTGATTTGAAGCTTTTTATGCGTTTTGTCCCTGTGCTTACAAGTCCGACTTTTGGGATCGAAGTTGCAATAAGGCTCTCCAAGGCGTTTGCTCATAGCTCCCGACGCCACCCTCTGAACAAACAGCTCGTGTAATGATGGAACAAAAGCCGTCTGGCGTTTGAGCTGTCAAAGCACATTCGCGGCCCCGGGTCAGTTCCCCTCTTGTGGGCCAATTGCCAGTAGATCTAGGTGAGATGAATATCTGAACGGCCAGGTCTCAGAGGAATCTATTGGGAGTATTTCTTGTGCATTGCCGTGGGTTGGATGTTGGGCAGCGGAGATGTAGCCCAATGCTCTACCAACTGCTTCCCGGCTTCTTGTTTTGTTTTTGTTTTTGGGCTGAGAGAAATATATTTGTCTCATAGTTATGTCTTTCCTTTTGCTGAGTACATGCTCTTGCACAACTGTGATGATATTAGAATAACAACCATATAACAAACTACCTATATGATGCATCTCTTCTTGGCACGTGTACCCATTTGAAAGTTTGCTACGATAATGACTCTCTTAATGGCAAACCTGCGTTTTTGGCTCTCATTCTCTTCGCGTAAACGGATACCAGCCACATTGCGAAAACTGATCACCTGCAAGAAAAAGCAACACCAGTGCATTTACTCTCAATCCTCTTCTCATCAGGAGCTGCTCTCGCTGGCTAAGAAGAAGCAGCGTCGCGACAGCGCCGACTCCGACGACAAGAAGTCGGCCGGGTCGGCGTCGCCCGCGCCCGCCGCCGCCGCCGCCGCCGCCGCCGCCGACTCGGAGACCTCAGACAGCGATGAAGAGTGGGGCGCCGGCAGCAAGAAGAAGCAGCGCGTGCGGCGGCGGCGGGCTCCGGCCCGGCGTGGCTCCGCGTCCTCTGGCTCCGGCTCTGGCTCCGGGGATAGCAGTGATGAGGAGCCAGCCAAACCTGCGGCAAAGTCGGACCCGGAGGATGGTGAGGGATATTCCAGGACAGTTGGATTATATGTCCGACCAATGAATGGTTTTTGAAAACTTCCTGTAAACAATGAAACAACTGGTTGATACAACTCGGTAGGTCACAAGGTGATTCAGCTGTCATGTCATTCATTCATTCATTCATTCATTCATTCATTCTAGTTTAACAGTGCTGAGGCAGCATATGTTATCTGGCTACCGAACTGTAGATTTAGTCTTCGCAGTGTCAGTTAAAAAGTAGATTTCATTGGCAAATAAGGTATATGGGTATTTTAGGCTCTAGAAACAAAATACGCTGGTGTGGCGTGTTACAGTGCCATCGTTATAGTTGGTTTTGATACTGAAATCATGGCAGCAACACGATTATTGAGATTTCTCTGGCATCCGATTTTTCTCCAAACACTGACTGGTCATAAATCGGTAATTTCTCGAAATCGATAATTTCTCGGTAACTGGTCGGTTTGGTTAACCTGCAGTGAAGAGGTTTGTGACTCTGACGCTTAGGTGGTATAGTGCTCTGCTGATCCGGGGAGATGTGTGGTGCTCAGACACCCAAGAGCGGTGCTCGCGCTCCGCTGCTCCGCATGAGAGGTATGGGACGCCGTGGTCCTCTGCAAGAAAGGTTTGGGACTCTGACGTTCTAGTGCCCCGAAGAACAGGTGTGGGACTGTGACGTTCTAGTGCCCCGAAGAGCAGGTGTGGGACTCTGACGTTCTAGTGCCCCGAGCAACAGGTGTGGGACTCTGATGTTCTAGTGCCCCGAAGAACAGGTGTGGGACTCTGACGTTCTAGTGCCCCGCACAACAGGTTTGGGACTCTGACGTTCTGGTGCCCCAAAGAACAGGTGTGGGACTCTGACGTTCTAGTGCCCCGAAGAACAGGTGAGAGACTCTAACGTTCTAGTGCCCCGAACAACATGTGTGGGACTCTGACGTTCTGGTGCCCCAAAGAACAGTTGTGGGACTCTGACGTTCGAGTGCCCCGAAGAACAGGTGTGGGACTCTAACGTTCTAGTGCCCTGAAGAGCTGGTGTGGGACTCTGACGTTCTAGTGCCCCGAAGAACAGGTGTTGGACTCCGACGTTCTTGTGCCCCGACGAACAGATGTAGGACTCTGACTTTCTGGTGCCCCGCGGGAGAGTTGTGAGGCTCTGGCGTTGTGGTTCCCCGCTGGAGAGGTGTGGAAATGTGACATTCTAGTGCTTCGCAAGAGAGGTGTGGAACTGACGTTGTGGTGTCCCGCAGGAGAGGTGCGGGACATTGACGTCGTGGTGCCCCGCAGGAAAGGTGTGTGACTCTGACGTCAACAGTGCCCCGCAGGAGATGTGTGGGACGCTGACGTTGTGGTGCCCCGCAGGAGAGGTGTGGGACTGGCGTTGTGGTGCTCTGCAGGAGAGGTGTGGGACTGATGTTATGGTGCCCCTCAGGAGATGTTTGGGTCGCTGACGTTGTGGTGCCCCGCAGGAGAGGTGTGGGATTGACGTTGTGGTGCCCCGTAGGAGAGGTGTGGGACTCTGACGTTGTGGTGCCCCTCAGGAGATGTGTGGGACTGACGTTGTGGTGCCCCGCAGGAGAGGTGTGGGACTCTGACGCCGACAGCGCCGAGTTTGATGACGGCCTGGACGAAAACCTCATGGGCGACGAAGAAGATCGAGCCCGAATGGAGAAGATGACGGAAAAGGAGCGCGAACAAGAGATCTTCAACCGGCTCGAGAAGCGAGAGGCTCTGAAAACCAGGTACTGCGAACGGAATGGTAACATGAAAAATCCTTCGTGGTTTGAAGCTGAGTATTGTAGCTTTGCTTGTGAGTTGTTGACGCCCGATGTTTTCATTTCAATTTTTTAGTCTGAAAGCTTTTAATCGATTAGGCTGATGAACATTTTGCCCTATTGTAACAGCTACCTTTTTCGGGTGATGTTATTGTGTTTCTAGCAATAGTTTGAGCATGCACTGTGCATCTGTTGCTTTCAAAATTAAATGTTAAATAACCGTATGGCGTTGCCTGTTAGTTAGTTAGTTAAGGGCCTTTTATAAGGCGTTCTGTGCAAGGCACCTTTGCCCGCCTCTAAAGTGTGGGGGGAGAATTTTTCGGGAGGGGTGTTTACTTTAATGTTGCAGAACAAAGGGACGAATCTTATTTCAAGGAATGGGTCGCGAAGTGTAGCAAAACTAGCGAGGGAAGGGGATTGCTACGGCAGAGATGCCGAGCCTGGGGCACAGGTAGGATTTAAAAGGGTACGCGAAGAGGCTTGCCAGCGTAAAGAATAGTTTTTTTAATTTTGTTCCTTGTTATCGAATGACCGTTTTGCTTACGTTACTCAAGTTCCTCCATTGAAAAAGAATAATTTTGGGTTATTAGAAACACCCGCAAGCACCATGACATGGTGCCGCGGGTCTTTATCCTGCAACCAGGAGGTGAGGTTACAGCACCCACTCTGGCTGGGTAGCCGCCGCATAGAGGAAGAGAGAAGGGGGGCTTAGGGGGTGCACCAGCCTGGTAAGGCCATATAGCAGGAAGAGAGAAGGGTAATAGAACAGATAGAGTGTCAGGGAGGGGTGTGAGTTGGTTAGTTGTTAGTCTTAGATGTGGTTAGTATAGTTAGTAGTCCTTAAGTTAGGGTTAGTTGGTTAGCAAACATGAACGGATGGTTAGATAGGTTTAGTTGCTTAGTTGAACTTTTTTACTATGGTGGGAGCTATTCTGAGTCTACCATACCTTAGGGCCAGACAGTTAAAGCCTAGTTTGAAGCGCCTATTGTTTAAATTTGTCAGAGGGACGTTTATAGTGTAATTGTTATTTCTAATATGAGGGGTGCTATTCGGATGCAGGTATTTTTCATACCTGTCACCATAGACGTTCAGATAAAGCTCTCGAGCCTAGAAGCCTTCAGGAATGTAAAGAGCTTGTCCAGCAGCTCAGGGTGATCATTGCCGAGAAGAGTGGAAAGGTTTACTGGGATGTTTCTGATGCGGCAATAATCTAGCATGGGCTGCCTATGGGCGTCGTGCTGGGGACAGTCGATGAGGATATGGTAGGGATTTTCCATGGCAGAGCAGGTACCACAGGTACCTACACGCCCATAGGCATTTAATTTGGTGTGTCCGCTTCTGAGTCTGGTCAGGATGACCTCACGCCGACGACTGTTTTGGTTGGAGCTGGGCCAGTAGCCGATGTTAGGCTTTATATGGAATAAATGGGCGCTGTGGTTAGTGGTCCTGTCATTTTGGATGTACTTCCGGATAAGGTTCTGGAGGAGAGCTTTCCTATCGTCTCCAGACCATTTGAGAGGTGCGACCTCGCTGAGTTCTAGAGACTTTTTGGCCTGTTCGTCGGCTTTTTCATTTTCGAGAATTTTGCAGTGGCCTGAGATCCAAAGAAAGGAGACATCTGGGATATCGTCGATACCCTTCTGGATGTCTGCTATTACGTGATGGCTGGGGTTGACTACGTTATTGATAGCTTGCAAGACAGATTTAGAGTCTGAACAGATGACGGCTGAATTAATATTTAGGGTTCTAATCAGGACTAGTGTATCTAGAATGGCGACTGCCTCGGCAATAAAGATTGAGCAGTTGTCCGGAAGTCGTTTTTGGAGGTAAATATTTTGCCCCCAGATGCCGAGGCCTACTTTTTCGCCTATTTTAGAGCCGTCGGTGAAAATGAAGGTTTTGCCAGTGTTGTTAGACTGGAACTCTAAGAATTTCTGGGAGATCTCCTCTGTGGTGAGGTTGTCTTTGCGTGTGGTGAAAAGAAACTCGACTTTGGGCTGTTTGCGAGTCCAAAGGCGGGAGAGTGGGGGTTTGCCTATGGCTTCTGGGATCGCAAGGTTCAGGGTTTCCAGGGTCTTAGCTACTCTATTCTTAAATGGAGGCCAGGTTGTCCGATTAGTTTTTGATACACGTCCAGGGTGGGCGAAACATTGTTCCGCCGGGTGATTTTCGGTAGATTGGACCTTGATATAGTAAGAGATAAGCTGGGAGTGGCGTCTTGTTTGGAGAGGGCACAGCCCACTGTCCACTAACAAGCTGGTGATGGGGGATTCTCTGAGCGCGCCTGTGGCTGACCGGATACTTGCGTTTTGGATGCGCTCTAGCTTTAGCTTATTAGTGTTTTTCGTTGAGTCAAAGACGAACGAATTATATTCGAGTATGGGCCGGATCAAGGACTTGTAGAGCATGAGCAATGTCTTTCGATCCCCGCCGTACTCTGTTCCGCCGAGCATGCGGAGGATATTCACTCGTTTTTGACAGCTAGAGACGACTTTGGTAATATGCTCGTTGAAACTAAGGCGAGTATCAAGGATGACGCCTAAGAATTTGAAGCTTTTCGCGCATTCAATGGGTTTGCCTGAGATTTGGAGCTGAGGAACAGCGTGTCTCACACCTGGCGTGGCAAAGACTACGACTGATGACTTTTCGGCCGAGAGTGATAGGCCCATTGAATTGCACCAAGTATGGATGTCGTCGAGACTACCCTGCAGTTCGGTAGTTGTGGTTGTGAATTCTGGTTGACTGCGCCGCCTGGTGTCGACCGGAGTGGATTTCCAAATAGCGACATCATCTGCAAATAGGGAGTACTTAACTCCGGGTGGTAGCTTTTTGGAAAAAATGACATTGATCATGACTAGGAAGAGGGTCGGAGATAAAACGCTACCCTGGGGTGTGCCCTGGTCTTGAGATGTCAGGTAGGAAAAGGTGGTGCCGCAGCGCACTTTGAATTTTCTGTCCCTAAGAAAGTTGTCAATGAATCTAGCAAGGTGGCCATGACTCCCAGTTTACAGTTTATACAAAAGGACGTCTTTTTGTTCACGATCGAAGGCCGACGTGATATCTAAGAATGCAGCAATTGTGACTTGCTTCTTGTAAAAAACCATTTTGGACGTCACTGACCAGTTTGATCAGATTGTCAGTGGTGACTCGCCCGCGCCGGAAACCCGATTGCATAGCATCGAGTTTCTTTTCGAGAATTTCGTGAAGTCTTACGTTGACGATGCGCTCTACAAGCTTGCTAGCACAGCTAGCAAGCGAAATGGGGCGATAACCTGTAGGGTCCGTTTTTTCTTTGCCAGGTTTTGGAATGGGAATGATGACACTCTCCCGCCACATAGTGGGGAACGAGTCGCTAAGAAACATGTTGTTAATGGCCGAGAGAAGATATTTTAGTGCTGTCTGGCTGAGGTGCCTGAAGAAAGAGTACTGAATTTCATCCGGGCCCACTGCAGTGTTTCCACACTTGCTAATGGAGTAATTTAGTTCGGTCATTGTAAAAGGTACGTTATAGTACTCCTGATTACTAGAATTGAAGAATGTGCGGTGTTTGCACCATTCGGCCTGGTCTTTTGAGCGCTGGTTGTAGGAACTGTTTGGCTGCAACGCCATTGTATTGATCAGCAAAGGCGTCCATGACTTCCTTGGGTACTGTGATGTTTTGGCCGGAGATTGTCAGTTGAGGGAAGGGTCCACGGGGCGGTCGCTTCGCAGAGAAAGCTCCAATGGTTTTCCAGATTCGAGAAATGGGTGTGAAGCGGTTGAATTTAGAAACGAAGGCGTTGAAACTATCTTTTTGGACCCGCTTGCACGTGTTTTGAAAGTGGGCTTTGGCTGCCCGGAGGGCATTGCGAGTAGGGCTGTGTGCCCTCCTCTCGTAGGCTTTCCTGGCTCTAATCATTTGAGCTTTGGCGTGTGCCGTCTCTGCATTCCACCATGGGGCTCCTTTTTTTCTGTCGGGGGGCCTTGACTTTTTGGTATTGCTAAATGTGCTGCTGAGCTGATGGCTCTTAATACCGAGTCAATGTCTGCCGAGTCGGGGTCACCTCCGGTGACAAGTGTGAGGTCGACCTCTGCCTCAAACTTGTTCCAGTCGGCACGTTTTAGATTCCATGAGGGTGTAAAAAGAGTAACATGGTCGATTGAGCCTGTGGGAATACCAATTTTTATTGGGAGGTGATCGCTCATTCCTGGGTTGTCTTCGACTTCCCAGGTCAACAGTGACGCAATTCTAGGAGAGCAGCACGAGATGTCAATAGCAGTGTCAGAATGGCCACCGCGCATTGCTTGGTGGGTCGGAGCGCCGTTATTTAAGATAACTAGATTTTGAGAGTCTTTTGCGTAATAGATGATTTCGCCTCTGCGAGTGGTGGTGGCGCTGCCCCATGAGGGATGATGACCGTTCAAATCTCCAAGTAGTAGCAAAGGGCCGGGAATTTGTGCCAAAAGTTGGGCGAGGTCCCGAGCCGACGGGTCAGGATCGCTTGGAGAGATGTACAGTGAAATCACCGTCAATTTGACGTGCTGAATTTCTACATTAATAGCGACACAGTCGAGTGGCGTAACCAAAGGCACTTGGCTGTGAGGGATGCTTTTTTCAATAAGGATGGCAGTGCCTCCTTTACGGACAGTAGCGTTTACATTATGGCGGTACCAAGAGTAACCCGGGATTTTGAATTTGTTATTATCATTATCATTAAAGAGGGTTTCTTGGAGTGCTGCTATTGCCGGCTTTTTTCTCAGCAAATATTGATTTAAATAAGGGGAATTTCCCAATTAGACTGTTTGTGTTCCATTGGAGAATTGAACCCATGGTGGTTTAATGTCTTAGATGCTGGGGGGGTTTGCGGGGGCGGGGGCGGAGACGATAGGAATGTGTGCTACTCGTGTCGCTGGTAGTGGAAACGGGGGACGAGTGCCGGGTGTACCGGAGTTTCCTCGGCACCGGGGGGCTGTCGGGCCTGAGGGATTTGGATTAGACTGAACTGGTGGGGGAGGCCGACATGAGATAACTATTTTCTACAGAGTCTGTGACCGAGATGCTGTCAGCATTTGGGTAAGTCTCGGTCCCGGGCAGCTCACTATCAGGTTCGCTGTTGCTACCTGACGTGTCGGAATCACTGGCAAATTGGAATTGCATGTAATGACATGCCAGGTCTGTTTGAGAGCCACAATGGCGGGTCGTCGGTGCTTGAGAGGCAGGAGTTTTGCTGCTGTCCGTGAGAGAGGTTTCGGTTTGGGTAGCTACAGTGACTTTTTCTGTTTGAGTGGCAGCTGTCTTACTGGAAGGGGGAGCTGCCACTCTGGTGGTTCCGTCCCGGCGCCCACCGGAGGCGGCGCCTGGGAGAGGGTGCACCGGTGACTTTTGGGTGGGAGGGGGCTGGGAGCGGGGGAAACTCGGTACAGCTAGGCACCTGCTGAGGGCTGCTTTGCCGCCCTTCGGTTGGGGTCCAGGTCTTCCTGATGACATGTGAGGGACGGGGGGGCGATACTTTTGGGCGGAAGACCCGGAGTGGAACAGGCTGGGTTGGCTGAGGGATCCGTCCAGCCCGTGTTGGGAGCCCACTTGCGCCAAAAGGTGTTTGTGCTGTGGTGCGTGTTTTGCATGACATGGGGGATGGCCAGCCGAAGGGGTACCATGACTAGCGGCTCCATCAGGGGGCGAAGGGGACGCTTTTGGGAGGCGGTGAGCTGAGGAGTGGCCTGGCCAGCTGTGCTGGGGGCTGCCGCGGTGGCCTTGCCACCACGTGCCTGGGTTAGGGAGTGGCGT
Organism: Lepas anatifera; assembly: GCA_034440635.1. Classification (NCBI taxonomy): domain Eukaryota; kingdom Metazoa; phylum Arthropoda; class Thecostraca; family Lepadidae; genus Lepas; species Lepas anatifera. Next base: position 138,776 of record JAOTON010001438.1, on the reverse strand, counting down.
TTTTCGCTCTCACGCACTTTTTGCGGGCCAGGTCGAAGGGGAGCTTTTCGTCTTCAGCCACCATACTTACATGTTTTTCACGGAGCCAGGCTGGGCACTTAGGATCGGTAGCCCCATGGGCGCCGCCACAGGCAGCACACAGGAGGCTAAGGGAGGTGCAGTCTTTGGTTCGGTATTTAGCACTGCACTTGCCACAGCGGGGGGCGGGGTTTTTACAGCTGGACTCAACGTGGCCGTACCTTTGGCAGATTTGCACCTGATGGGGTTGGGGTGGAACGGCTTCACTGGGTAGACACAGTCGCCCAGTTTGACACGGCCACAGTCATCTCGGCACTTTGTGTCGAAGGTGACGAGGAAGCGATTGTCTTTACGGTGAGGGGCTTTTTCGGTGGTGGGCTTGGGGAGAGTGAGTCTTTGAATGGTGAGCACACTTTGGCCCTCAAAATCAAAGTTGCGCTTGATTTCGTCTTCAGAGAGGTGGGAAGCCTCTGGCGCACGAATTGTGCCCCGGTAGAAGTTCAGAGACTTATGAATGGCGAAACTCACCGGTTTTGATCCGAAAGTTTTGATGTCAAGCAGGGCTTTGGTTGTGGCAGCGTTGCTGGTTTTAACAAGGGCGTCTTTTGGTGCCGGATAATTCCATGGCTGCCTGTCACCTTTCGGCTGATGGCCTTGTCCAGACTGAAGGTAGATTCCTTTGCAAGATTTTGGTGGATGGAGTCGTAACTACCAACCAGCCAAGCCCCGCTTGGCAGGTTTGCATTGTTAAGGCATGGGAATGGCTGGCTATATTAACTTACGTTATACCGTGCAGAACCGCTCGAGTATAGGGTTCAGTTTTATGGCTGCGCGCGCTTTCTGCGTAGCGTGAGAAATTTCTGGAGGCTGTGGCGTCAGAGCGTGTGTGTGACGTCAGAGCGTGTGCGTGACGTCAGAGCGTCGGGCGGTTTTCCCCACGCGGCCCGGCTAGCTTAAATAACGGCGGAACCAGGGAATGAGGCAGGGAGGGTGAGTGCTTGTGCAGTAGAGAATTTTGAGGAGACGCTAACTGACTGGCTCTTGTGTAAGGCTGGTCAATTTGAAGGTTAGGCAAGAGAGCTTTAACTAATGGGAAGTTAGCCTAGATACAGCGTGGCGTGGGATTTTATCCTATCTGGGGGATCGGCTGAAATTTCCTAGGATATGGATTACAATGGGCTGTAACAGCCACTAGAAGGTTACTGAGCGGAGGGGAGGCAGGGGGCCTCTTCAGGACCTATCATTCACCGGGAGGGGAGGCAGGGGGCCTCTTCAGGACCTATCAGGGACCTAGGTGGCTATTAGCCTCGAAAGGGTCCTAACTGGGACATACGTTATTTTAAGGTAGTGTTTTATGGGCAGGTGCCGTGACACCTTTGCATAGACGCAGCCCGTGGAGGGTATGTGTGGGACCTCCCTGCTAATTAGCGAGGGTGAAAGACAGTCTACTGGCCGTACGTTTAGGGATTTTGGCAATAAAGGACCGATAGGTCCAGTCAAAGCCCCTCACCCAAGAACCAGAGGTTCAACAAGTGAGGTCACCCAGGCTAACCACTGCTCGGGTTTCAGGCCGAAGAGAGAAATGATAGTTGAGAAAGATGCGGCACGGGACTGAGGAAAAGGGGTTCTTGGTGGCAGGAATCCTAGAAACCAACACCACCTAGTCCGATAGAGATAATATTTACAGGTCAGCTGTGGAAACAGCGGTAGGCAGGGCTGGTACCAGCAACAGCGCTCGGAGCAGGCGGTCACAGGAACTCCAGAAGCCGCCGACAGCAGTCGGAATAGGCAGCCGGGCGTCGGGCGCCAGACAACCAGACCTGTCAGCAGAGCTCAGAACGTAGTGTTAGCGTCTCTGTGTAGGTGGCAGCACTGTGTGTGTGGCGTTGCCTGAATCTGCCTTGCTAGAAGTCTGGCGACACGTGGTTCCAAAACACAGTGGGGTATATATAGTGTGATTAATGATTCATTACAAAGACGATCTTGGTCCTGTGGCTTCTCAAGTGACCGAATTCCGTCAAGGAGCCGCAAGCCTCCTTACTGATGTCGGTGGCTGGGTAAACACCGGTACACATCCGAAGTCTTGGATGCCCGTCATCCGTAAATATCACTCCAACTGATGCAGAGCGAAGCGACGGGGCAGCCTCGTGTGAACAAGGATATGTGTGTAAGACGTTCGTCAAAAAGTTGAACAAATGAACATTTGTTAACGTCGGAATGATGGACTTTGAACTCGTGACGGACCAGTCGTCACATTCTACTTAATCCTCTAAGCATTCGACGCGACGGTATCGTGTTATGAATCCAGTGTGAACCGAAAGGGGGCTTTGAAAGGCATGGTTACATTCGTCCCCCACTGATTAGACAGTTGCCGTTTTCTAGCTGACGCTCCCGCCATCCCGCCGCCAGATTCGATATCGAGCGTAAGCTGAAGAACGCCAAAAAGCTGGAGCAGCGCAAGAAGGAGAGCAGTGGCTCCTCCAGACCGTCCCACAGCTCCGTCAACCGAGAGCCAGAGATTAAGCGCACCACCGACCGCAAGAAGGCCATGGAGGAGAACAAGGAGCGGCAGGACAAAAAGGGGAAGCGCGCTCAGCGCTCTCAAGGCGCAGAGAGAGGAGAAACTGCGCAACGGTGGGTGTCGAGGCCTGCGCAAGCTAAGGTTAGGAAGAGGAGGAATTCTGGATTGGTGGATGCATTCATGGCAGCAACATATTGTATAAATTCAGCAATTTTTGTCCTTACCCTTAATGCTCTTGCATAAACATTTAAACAACTATTGTGTGGTAATGCGATGATAATCTTTGGACTCGTGATAAATATAATAACCCCGGATGTCTTTGTGATAAATACTGATGGATTAAAGAGATCTCTGATTCATGGTACGTCTTTCCATACACTGACTTTTGTGTAGCAGGTACTTGTCTAACACTGATCATCCTTCTGCAGCGGAGGAACGAGAGAAGCGTATCGAGGAGCAAGAGAAAAAGAAAGAAGAGAAGCGCCGGGACGCTGCTGCCGCCGCGGCGGCATCTGGCGGCGGCGCCGGCAGCGGAGGCAAATCCGGCTCAGACTCCGACGACGACGCTCCCGGTGCACGCGGCAAACTGCGCACCACGGACGTCTACAGCGACGACAGCGCCTCTAGCGGCGACGACGAGAGACGACCCCGCAGCGACAGCTCAGACTCAGAGAGAGAGTCACGGCGCAAAAAGTCGCAGCCGAAGAAGGTGGCCTACGTGAGCAGGAGGGAGGACCTGCTGCCCTGTCGGGTGTCTCGACACCGGCTGGAAAAGTCAGTGGTTGCATGAAGTCTAGGGTGGGTTGTAAGCAGGGTGGGCATTTTTGCCAGTTGAGAGGGGTTTCTGCCGCCAGCCGGTTTTTACCGGTTTAAACCGGCAAAAAGTGGCAGAAAGTGGCAAAAACTCGGGGAGGCCAAATTTGTCATTATGTATGGAAACTGAACTTTAAGCGTTTTCCAATAGTTGTTACCAACATCATGCCGATAATTACACTGTATTTACGGTATTCTGATCATCTTATTTATCATTATATGTTTTCTAGCCTTAGTCTTAAGCCCCAGTGCAGCAAACGCAGATAGGATCGCATGCTACCCACATTTTAATCAGTTCAATTGTTAATCCTCGATAATATTATTAGCTGAATCAAACAGGGGCTAATTCTGATGTCTGGTGGTAGTCTAGATGAAATAAGACGGTTTTCCTGACTAGAAAGTCAAGCCGCTCGAGCTCAGTAAGAATCCAGCCCATGCGTTGGGGTCTCCGATGCAGTTCTCCATCGGAGGCAAGACAAGCGCCTTTTAGGTGCTCGACATATTACTGCGAAGACCGTCATTATTTTACGTGTCGTATTTGGTGACAATTTTTAGTCTTCTTCAACGCCGAGCAGTGGCGAACATTAGGTTTACAAGCTGGGGATTCCCAAGCGCTTCCGAGTGACTGGTGTACTGGATCTTTTACGGCGAAGGACATTATCTCAGCCTGAATACATTGTACTGCATTATTAGCAGTACTTTTGAGCTTTTGTAAGTTATACTTATCAAGTCAAGATCAGCATTGACAGACCTGTTCTGGTTAAAACATTCGCCTTTTTCAAACATGCTGTCTCCTCGAGCTACTTTGTTAGTCTCTTCTGATCATAAGCTCTCAAACCTAGGTAGTGGCTTGTACCCCCAGTGGTCGGTTATACCATACATTTATCTCTTGGCAGGCGCACACCCAGATTTTTGTTTGGAGGGCGGTAGGCTGATGTGGGGGGGCGGCATGTCACGCGCAGGATTTCTTTCCCTGGTGAGGAGGCGGCAGTTTCGGAACAGGGGCGGCTTGAATCACATATTGGGTGAATGCTTCAACGCAGGGGCAGGCAAGGTGAGAGTAGAACGGATACTAAAAGCCAGATCAGGCTCACTTCTGCCCTCCATAGGTGCCTGCGTCTGCCTTTCCCCCTTGGATAGGCTACTGTCTCCGAATAAAATATCTGAAATAAATTATATAAAATAAAATTAGGTTGAATGAACCAAATTGTACTTTTGGTACAACTTCTGATGTGGCATTTCACTTGTGACGTCATCTAAAATGTATGACCGGTTCCTAACTAACATAGAAGCAACGACACTTCATCCTTTGTAAAAACCCTTCATATCAGGAAGGTGAGGTCACTTGGGGATCCATGCGGTCCGCTTGGGGGCGAGGCAAACTGATCGGCAAAAAGCCGATGAACAAAAAATGTCACACAGCCTAAAATGGAAGCTGACTGCTTCTGAAATTTCTTGCTGCCGGCCGTGGGGGGGGCAAAACATTTTCTATTTTATATAATTAACTATTTTCGACTTTAACTATTAACTAACTAATTAACTATTTTCGACTGGCCTCTCTTCCCTCCCCTGGATCTGCCGATGGATTGGTCCCAGCCACAAAAGACCATTCGGTTTGAACAGATTATTGAAGTTGTGTGATGAAATGGAAGAAGAGAGTGCTGAAGCCTCCTCATACACAGTAATATACGTTTTCACCCCAGAAGATGTCCTTACATTCATATCCAACGCGAATATCAGTTAATATCTAGTATTTCATAGTCTTTGCCACTTTTTGCCCCCGGGTTTATGGCAGCCGGTTTAAACCGGTTTAAACCACTTTCTGCGGGCTGCTGCCAACCCTGGTTGTAAGTGGGGCGGGATAGGCAAATCCATGGTTCTAGAAGTTAGATCGCCGAGAAAAGAATGCCGGCAGTTCCCTTGCGAGGGGCTGGAGCTTAGTCCCGCAATTCCTACTAGCAGGGTGCGGGTTAGCGACGCTTGGTGACCTTAACAGCGTGTGTGTCGCCGAACCCCAACGACTGATATGAATGTGGAGTGCCCCGAGAGATGTTTTTCCCTCTGGTTAAATGCAGCCTTAGTACCTAACTTGCACTCTCTGTAGCTTTTCCGGTGTCTACTGTAAGGCGTATGACTCCATTACGGCTGGCTTTTTAAAAACTGTCAGTGAACTCCAGTTTATGTCGACCAATAATTTTGAGTCTGTTGTCAGAGCCCAGTGCAGAGGCCAACCTCGAAAGTTCATCATGTGATTTGCAGTGTTGTATTCCATCAGGCCCGGATCCTGTGAATGAGTCGCGCCCGCTAACTCCTGTGCACTCGTTGTCAGCTGGTGCCACGCTCCCTTCTTCGCCGACACGGTTCGCGGCTGTTTTGTGCGGGTTGGCATCGGCAACAACACGGCCGGCCGTCCCGTCTACCGCGTCGCAGAGATCACCGGCGTCTGCGAGACCGCCAAAATCTACCAGCTGGGCAGCACGCGCACCAACAAAGGTCTCAGGCTCAAGTGAGTGGTGGGCGCAGGTGGATGCAGGGCGCGCATATCCCTCTCCACCGTCGAGTATCCCCCTCCCCTACACTCACACTTAGCCTTGGAGCCCCCTGAGACGTCGCTGGCCCGCATCCTTGCTCCAGGTAGCGAGTAGCAGCACCCCTGCGGTGCGATTCGCTGTCCCGTGATAGGTCGCTGCGCCAAAAAGTGGCACTGTTTCGGTCTAAATGGCGCCTCTGCGAAATTTCCCGCTGCTAGTGGAAAATCCTGGATACAGCTGTGCTGTCTGATCCCCAGAATCTTGCCACGCACACAATAGTTGAGGTTTCAGACGGAGCTAATAATATGAGAGGGGTGGAATATTGGTGGTTACTCCTTGTCTAGAAATATATCTGCTGGTAATTGATTATTGACTGTTTTAGGGACTGGTGTGAACCTCAGGTATTGATAGCAGAAGCCTGAATATCCGTTTTCTGAACTTAAAGACGAAGAGATCCGTAGTGATGTAGGTGTAAGTTTTACACAGCACTGGTGAAAAGTGTTTTGAACTAGATAAAACAACGCGTCAGAAAATCTTGGCTGTGGCTATTAGCGCCTGCTTTGGGTCAGCGATCCTTGGGAGGAGGAGGGGCGGCGTCTGGCAGAGCTGGGCGCCCCAGCTGCTGCAGCGGCGCCGCTACTGAAATTGGGAGGGGGGAGGTGGCGTCTGGCGGAGCTGGGCGCCCCAGCTGCTGCAGCGGCGCCGCTACTGAAATTGGGGGGGAGGGGCGGCGTCTGGCGGAGCTGGGCGCCCCAGCTGCTGCAGCGGCGCCGCTACTGAAATTGGGAGGGAGGGGCGGCGTCTGGCGGAGCTGGGCGCCCCAGCTGCTGCAGCGGCGCCGCTACTGAAATTGGGAGGGGAGGGCGGCGTCTGGCGGAGCTGGGCGCCCCAGCTGCTGCAGCGGCGCCGCTACTGAAATTGGGAGGGGAGAGGCGGCGTCTGGCGGAGCTGGGCGCCCCAGCTGCTGCGCGGCGCCGCTACTGAAATTGGGAGGGGGAGGGGCGGAGCTGGGCGCCCCAGCTGCTGCAGCGGCACCGCTACTGAAATTGGGAGGGGCGGAGCTGGGCGCCCCAGCTGCTGCAGCGGCACCGCTACTGAAATTGGGAGGGGGAGGGGCGGCGTCTGGCGGAGCGCACTTCCTCCGAAGGCACCACCCCAGGGAGAGTGTGTATTGTTCAGACTGCAGTTCTTACAACTACTGCCAGCCGTCCATTCGTTACATCAGTGACAGTGGTGCTACGGGGGTAGCTTGTCAGTTTTCATACGGGTTTTCCCGATTTTAGCCAAGTCCTCCGCAGCAAGAGGCGCATGTGCAGAGCAGTTTCCTGGAAGCGGGGGATTCATATTCATGCCGCCTCCCGGCCCCCCTCCAATCTTAGGCCGGCGGCAAGTGCAACTCAGCTGAGCTATTTCGGTACTGGCAAGGTTCAACGGGAAAGAAATTGATGCCGTTAAAGTGAACTCAACAAAGATGAAAACGACAGTAACCTATACTAGAGTAACCGACACAATAGTAACCAGTGCCCAGTTAGCCAGTGCCCCAGGATACGGCCCCTGCGCCAAGCATCAGTATTGAAAGCGCCAGCAGCGCCTCCCACTGCCAACCGCTTCTCGGCAGGCACGGGGGTCAGGAGCGGTGTTCCGGTTCTCGGCAGGCACAGGGGTCAGGAGCGGGTGTTCCGGTTCTCGGCAGGCACGGGGGTCAGGAGCGGTGTTCCGGTTCTCGGCAGGCACGGGGGTCAGGAGCGGTGTTCCGGTTCTCGGCAGGCACGGGGGTCAGGAGCGGGTGTTCCGGCTGGAGTTTGTCAGTAACCAGGAGTTCACCGAGACCGAGTACCAGAAGTGGGTGGAGATGTGTGCTATGCAAGACGTGGAGCTGCCGACAATCGATCACGTGGATAAAAAAGGTGGACGACATGAAAAATGCCAAGAACTACACATACAAGGACGCCGACATCGATAAAGTACGTGAACTAGTCTGTGAAGTATTTGTCAGGGTGTCCCGTGTGCATGGCTTTGTTTTGCACATATTCGACTTGCGGAACGGATTTTTCCATGTTGTGAAACTTGTGAGCAGCTTTTCCATTCATCTTATAAGCCGCATGTCTGTGAGCAATATTTCGTTAGGTTATTATGCATTAAGATATGAGGTTGACCCCACGTGCATACCATCCTCACTGCCTCCGTTTCTGCTGGCGACTTTATACATTAAACATGTTTTCGACTTACGGGAATATGGCAGCTTATTGGGAATCCGATCGAGCTCTCAGTCGCGTGGAGCATACCGTGAAAACCTGCTTCATACTTCGCTTTCCTCAGAACTCCCTTTTGCGGAGCAACGACGTTTCATGAGCGCGTTTTTTTCTGAACGCACTAGTCTCGCGCATCACCTTCTCTTTTCCCCATGAGCCTAACGACCGCCGTCGGCTATTCGGTGATAACTGCAGGGCCTGTGGGGCCAGATTCTGCGTTTAACTCATCCTATTTCTCCGCAGAGGATGAGTTGGGGGACAAATACAGTTCTATATAAGGGCTTCACTATATACTCTGTCTCTTGGCTATCTTTATTCAAATCCCAGGATAACATTAACTCTGTCTGTCATCGCCAGATTATCTCGGAGAAATCCCGCTTTAAGCAGAACCCCACCAATTTCGCGATGAAGAAGAGCTCGCTGATGAAGATTCGCGAGATGGCTCAGTCCACTGGAGACGAGGCCACGGTGGACAGAATCAGCCAGGTATGTACCCCGCCAGGAGTGGTGCGTGTGGGATCAGGTGAGTGCGAGGTGCTATATGTTTTTTTATAGAAATAAAACCTGCTTTAGGCACGAGGGGGGAAGCAGGTATGATGCGTTTTTGGGACATGCTTTTGGAGGATGATCTCAGTGATCGACATTGTGAGGATGGCACTCCAGTTACATTCCGATGTAAAAAGTACTGTTCTAAAAGCAATAAAGATGGAGTCCACAATTCTACAAAGGAACTGCAGGCTATTGGGCTATCCCAGCACCCTTCTGATGAGAGCCGCAGGTTCTGTCTGTATTAGCAGTAGATGGGGCTCATTTCAGTCCTTTTCTCTCGCTCACCGGAATTCGAAAGTAAGCCGGTCGGGTTTGATGTCAGTGATATTATCAATTTGCGACCTGTCTTAAACCAGTGCGACTCTAAGGTAAATGTTTTGGGCTGAAGGCTTGTTTCGACCTGGCAAATGCTGTTGCTACCCCTGTACTTTCAAAGTTGCATGCATTTGAAGTGCTGACCAGGGCCTTAGAATTGTGCGGGATTCTTTTGAGGCTCCCGCCCATGGACTCCTCTGTTCTCCTTTTTGTTTCTGTGGTACGGCTGAATAATTTAACTCCCCTTGTAGTTTAATGAAAAACGTCCCTTATGTATTTGTGTCATGGCTCCTACATTAAGTAGAGTTGAATCTCTGTGCTCTCTTTTTGAAGGCATAGCCGCTGTCGGAGGACTGTCTGGTTTCAATTAAATATATTTGTCTGCAATCTGTAGCTGCAGTATGGGTGTAACATCAATTGCAGTCCCCGTGCAACTTATCCTCTGTATCATGATGTTAAACAATAAATAAATGCAAAATCCAGAGGTAAAAATCCAGCTTGTTATGATGGGTACAACATGACAAGCTGCGGCAGTGGTGATGGTGACGCTGTGCCTGCTCTCGCAGGAGCTGAACGTGCTGGAGGAGAGGGCACAGGAGCTGGACCAGAGACGCTCGGGCACCATCCAGAGCATCGCCTACATCAACGAGAGGAACCGCAAGCGGAACGTGGAGGATGCCGAAAAAGGCCATCATGGTGCGTGGAGGCGCTCATTTTCGCCGAAAACCGCCGGGAACAGCTGGATGTTAGGCTAATGCAGACTGGGCTGGTTCTCGGTTTGTGTCATTATCGCTCAATGTTATTGTGCGACTTCAGAACGGTTGCAGGGATTCAGTATGATTCAGTGGAAATATCTGGGACTAAATATCAAGGGAACTTCAATGCTGTGGCGTCAGCCACACGTTGTTCTACACACGACTGTGATAGGCCGGAGCTGCAAGGTGTAGCGCTTGGTGTTTTGTGATGGCCATGTGTGTGATCAGGAGGAGCTGCGACTGACCGGCGGCCAGAGGGTGGACGATCCTTTCACGCGCCGCTGGTCCCGACCCAAACTCATGTCTACCAAGAGTAAGCGCGAGCCCGAGGTAGCCACCAATGCCGAGCAGCTGATGAAAATGGAACAGGAACGAAAACACCGCGCTGAACAACAACAGAAGGTTGGAAGAGTGTCTGAGCCCTGCGGGAATGTGGGCCTCTAGTCAGTAGGTGATGAGTGAATGAATAGTGTTGGCGTGATTTTTAAACTAATTGTTGGCTAGATTTAAACTGAATGTTTTATAAATCTCTGATATATAAATGTCTAGATTTAAACTAATTTTTAAACTAAATGCTGACAGACTAGATTCAAGAAACATTTGCTTGTCGTGGAATTAAGATTTATCACAACGTCTATAAAACTATATTGAATGAAGCACGCTGTGATAATTTGCATCTTCAGGAGGAAGAAGAGAGGAAGCAACAGGAGGAGTTGAAGAAGAAACAGGAGAAAGAGAAAGCTAAAAAGGCTGAGGAGAGTAACGACCTCTTTGATGCGCACAACTTCGACATCAAGATCGACCTGGGAGCTCCGCCTCCTGGTGAGTCCTATGTTTGTGTTAATGTTTTTATTTATTCAGCTTTTTAGCAACATGCTAATGTGTATGTATATGATAATAGATAATGATAATGGTAATAATGGATAATGCTAACCGCCAATAACTTCATCAAGCCAAGCAGTTTTACACGGGTGCGTTTTGCCTAGATTGACCGACTCTACACTTTTGATGGTGACCTGCTTAGTTTTCTGAAATTGTTCATTTGTGGGCTGTCAAGATGTTTTTTCTCAGGTGGTAGCATGTGAAGAAACTTGACCACCATGCACCTGTTGGTGCATTTTTACAATATGCAGTCAGTAATTGTAAATGACAATTCTACTTTTTGTAGCGTTTTTTTTGCCAAGATAATTATTTTTCAATGGGTCTCCTGATGTGATTTCGCTCGGGAGGTCATTAATAGGCTGTAGAAGAACGAGGCAGTAAAATTAATCGGACGCAGAAATGAGCGAAAATTCAAACTCAAAACTATGAAGACTTGCAAGTTTCTGTGTTTGCTTGGGGCAGCGCTGTTGTGGGTCATTGCAGCGAGTTGGATTCCTGTCCACCGCGGTGTAGTAGCAGACGCCGAATAACCTCTCCTCCCTCCGCAGCCGCCCAGACCATGACCAGCGTCACCCCCAAGCTGCCTCGCCCCGTGGAGACCATCGCTCCACGAAGATCGCTCAACCTGGCCGACTACAAAAAGAAACGGGGGCTTATCTAGGGCCTGTGTGGAGAGGGTGAGAGTAGCCGATACGCCTGTGTTTCGTGATTAGGGAACGACGGCAGGGTGGAGTGGTCACCTTTGTCGACTCCGGTTGGCGAGGTGGAAGTCTCACGTGCCTCAGATGCCTGGGCAGGTGGGTGACCTGCCGGGGTCGACTGTGACCTTCCGTTGGGTTCTGGAAGAGTCGTGGTATCAGAGGGTCTCTTAATACTGGAAGCTGTGGCCTGGCCTCGGACTTGTGTCGCAACTTCGCTTTTGTCAACGTTCCAACATTGACGCGTCGCTGGAGATGGCCTGTTAAGTGACGTCACGTGACCGTGGTGCTGGCTTACCGCACCTCCCAGTAAGCGTCCGACCATGTGAAGTACAGTCGTCGGCATTGATCTGCCGTGTACATTTAGCTCCTGCCTCCGTGCGCTGTACAGTTCTTAACTTATAGTCCTACCTGCGAGCAAGCATTGTTGTGTATTTGTTGTTTCCCCTGCGTCTCGGCGCGGAGTCTGGGCTCAGTTGTACAGTGAACCTGCTGGATGCACCTGGGCTCGGAACGGACTCAGATGGCGCTGAGATCGTCCGATCTGTGCAAACACTGACCGACGGCACAGGAGCGCAATGCCCCTGGTGCCATACGAACGTGAACGGGCGCGCCCCCACCGCTTGGAGGAGTACTGCTGTGCCGGCAGCAGTACCGTGCTGGGAGTCAGGCCGCCGGCCTGGGCAGTCGCCGCGACCTCCAGCGGATGGACAGTGGCCGGTGGGGGGCTGGCCGGCCCAGCGTTGTGTTTTAGTGCGCCAGATGACTAGTGTCGAGCGTTGTTACCTGATCATGCACCCGCCCCCTGCGGAATGTAATACAGATGCAACTAGAATCGCTCCCGCTTCTTAAATGCATGCTAAGGCTTAGAAAGAGCGTTCTGTATGTGTATTTTCTGCAACACTAGCACGCATGCGGTGTTCTTTTTAAGTGCAGTGGTAATGTAAGTAACGTAAGTAATGAATACTGCGGATGGAAATGATAACATTAGGAAGGACGGTTAACTTGCCAGCTTTTCGCGCGGCTAACTGGTTCAAGACCTGGTGGGCTCCATACATATATTCGATACATCGTCTTGCTATACATATATTCGGAATCTCCATGCATATATTCGGAGTACACATGCCCGGGTTAAGAAACGAGCACATGATGAGGTAAAAAACGCAGATGATGCTTAAAAACGTCCGTGATGACATCGATGCCGCACGGTCCAGCAGGCCAGGGGCCGCACACAGGCGTAGGCGGGCCAGCGCGAAGTGAGCGGCAGACTAGATACGATGGCACACAAGTCAGCACCCAAAAGGTGGCCGCGGGACAGCGTCAGCGCGCCGGTAATCCTCGTGAGCAGGCAGCCAGGTACGGTACACGATACGGTGTATGACAGTGTCAATGGATAAGTTTGAAAAAGTGCAACAAGAAAATTAAACAACGCAAAAAAGCTCTTGTGTACCAAAGATCGTGTACGGACTACGCACAGAAACACTCAGGACAAGAAGTACTTAATGAGCAGGAAGTAATTCTACCTCCGAGAATCCCTTCCAACGTGCAGAGTTTGTGACAATGGTGAGTACAAAGGGTGCCCAAGCCCCTCCCTCCCCAATGAATTCCTGCACCCGCCACTGGCTCTTCCCACTTTTAAGTTTCGGCAGAAGGCGCGATGAGCCCCAAAATCATCTAATGCGCTGCTAACGAATTATTTTAATGTGCAAAAACGTACTTTTACTAATTTGCAGTAAACCATGAGTGCCTGCGGTGCCTGAGTGTGGCTCCATGCCGCTGAAATGTTATAGGAATGTGGTTCACTAGCCCTCGCCCCGGTGGGGGTGTCTGAACACGCCCTCGGGTTTTTCAGGCGGCACCAAAAAACGGCGGTGCGAAGCACTGCTGTACTTGGCACACCCTATTCTTGATCAATTCTGCAACTTTCCCCAAAATTTTAAGGTTGGGTCATCTCTGGTCAGGACACCAGTCCTGGTCAAGTGACCTCACCCCCACAAATACGCGAAAAAAGTTGTTGGCCAGATCAAAAGGTCACAAAAGTTATTTCAGGAGTCCTATTCTCATGTTTGCGAATTCAGCCCCCAAATGCATTAAAATCGCTCTCAAAGTCAACATTTATCGACGACTTAGCGATAATTCTCACTATCGATCAAATGACGCAGCCTCGGCTACGACCATCAATTTCTCTTGAAACTAGGTCATATCTGTCCTAAACAATGACATAGAACCTTGAGCTATCACAGAAAAAATTACTTAGAAACATTCCAAAACTCTTTTGAAACAGAAATATAGGACTTCAAAGAAATCACCATTGACCAATCAGAAGCCTAGGAAGAATCATGCTGGGGTCAGGTAACCTATCGTCATCCTGGGAATTGTGTAGAAAACTACTGAAGACCCGAGGTACGAAACGACCGAAGACTTGAGTAATTGTTCTATGCTCCATTTCTAGGACAAAATGATTCATTTTGTAGTTTTTAAAGGCTATGTTAAACTAATTCAAATACAAATACAGAACAGACATTTTAATTACAAAATCCATTGCTTTAACAATTTTAAATGGCTTTAGAAAATATTGAGATGAAAGGCAGGTTGCAGCCTTTGACCGGTACCGTTGACATATGTCAATAATAGACCAGTGGCATCCGAATTTTTGCCGAAGATACAAAAATAATTGACAGCGTCATAATAAACATTTTTCAAATACAAGAAACCAAAATAATTTTTTGGCGTATCTCCCTTTAAGGTGCCACAAGTAAGAAATGGGTGAACCTATCGGATTGAAACTTATACTAGATAATGGGCCCACCGAATACTTCAAAATGTATTCTGGGATGTTTCATATCAATGATCAAGGGTCAGGTACGGATCATGACCTCTCCATTGGAAATGCATGGGAAAACACGAATTTGTGCAGTATTTGTGTAGTTACAGCTGTGAATACCTTCATTTTCTCCAAATCGTATTATCTTGGGCCCCTTTCTAGGTTTATGTTGCAATTTTTACGTATGACCTCTGAGAGGTCACATGGTTAGCTTTTTTTGCTATCCCGATTAGGGAGCCGAGTTCGAGGGGGGTGTTTGAACACCCCCCTCCCCAGGGCGAAGCTGGCTCGGAGGCTCACCGGGGCGGGCGTTAACCCGCGCCCCACCGGGGGTCCAGCGCCATCTTCGACCGACGGGGGCCATCGATGGCCCCCCTTTAACTCCCAAAATATGGGCGTTAGCGCAAATCTGCTAAGTGCTATAGAAAGCTAGCGTGAATTCAGTAAGAAATTACTTGACATGTTTTAGTGCTCAGGTCAATGGTTTGACCTCCAGAGGTCAAATTAGGTCAAGATCGGCTATTTTCACTCAAATGTGCAATGCTTAAGCAAACTGGGCATAACTCTTATGCCATTAGAGCTATTGAGATCTGGTAAAGTATATTTTATAGGAAATTGTCAGTCCTTTTTCCGGTATGTGAAACGTAAAGACCTCCTGCCAGTGGTTTGACCTCCAGAGGTCACCTCGTGACCCAAGATGACCTGAGGTCACGAAAGGTCAGAAAGTGACCTTGCCGTATATCAAATGAAAGCCAGTGATGAGACAAACACGATGTTGTTTGTTTCAGCGCTCTAGCTTAATTAGGTAAAAGTTATTGTCAAAATACTGTTTTTGACCCCTGGTGACCTTGGATGACCTTGGAGAGGTCAAAGGGCAAATATGGCCCCTGGAATCCGTGAAAGGGTGTCTAAGAACGCTTTTCTGATCAAGCTGAGCATTTTCAATCGTTTTTGTGACTTTTAGATCATAAGACAGCTTTTCCCCATGTTTTTTCAATGGGAGAGGTCACCTCGTGACCAGGGACGGCGGATTCCAGGGTGCAAGTGGTGCAGTTGCACCACTCGATTTTTTCAAGTGGTGCAAAAGTATCTTTTTGCACTCCTTGTTTTGGCTTTGTCCAGGAGGCGCCCCCCTCCCCGGCCTCAGCCGGCGCCCCCGGCCGGTCAGAGAAAATCAAGCCTAATTACCGCCTACCTGAAGAGGTAGGATCCTCTGTGAAAAAAGACATTTTCATATATGAATGGCGCACCTTGACATCAAAGCTGCGCCCTGGAAAGCAAAAGGCGTCACCCCCTTGAGTAAAGGCACTCCTCTGGATAGCATAGACGCCCTTGGAAGGCAAAGGCGCCCCCTAGACAACAAGAGGCGCCCCTGGATAGAAAAATGCGCCCCCAGTAGAGGAATAACTACGCTCCTGGATAGCATAGGCGCCCTCTGGTTAGCACAGGCACTCCTGTACACCAAAGGCGCCCCCATAGAGCAAAGGCACCCCTCTGAAAAGCATAAGCTCCCTTGAATAGCAAAGGCGCTCCCTTAAGAGCAGGGGCGGAAGGGACGGCGGATTCCGCGGGACAGGGTCTGCAGTTGCACACCATGAAAAAATGAGTGTGTGCAAAAGTATATTTTGCACACCTGGTTTTGACCATGCCCGGAGAGGCGCCCCCCCGATACGGATTTGGGCGGCACTCCCGGATTTGGCCGGCGCCCCGGCCGGTCAGAGAAAATCAAGCCTGATCACCTCCTACCCGAAGAGGTAGGATCCTCTGTGAGGAAGACATTTTCAGATATGAATGGCACCCATTGACATCAAAGCTGCGACCTGGAAAGCAAAAGGCGCCCCCATGGAGCAAAGGTGCCCCTCTGGATAGCATAGGCGTCCTTGGATAGCGTAGGCGCCTCCTGGATAGCCGAGGCACCTCCGAAGAAGAGAAACGGCGCCTCTGGATATCACATGCGCCCGTGGTTAGAACAGGCACCCCTGGACAGCAAAAGGCGCCCACCGCAGGGAAAAGGCACTCTCCTGGATAGTGTTGGCGCTCTTGGATAGGAAAGGCGCCCCCTGGAGCGCAGAGGTGCCTCCTGGAGAGAAAAAGACGCCCCCAGGAGAGCAACGGCGGCAGGGACGGCGGATTCTGCGGGACAGGGTGTGGAGTTGCACACCTTGAAAAATGATGGCGTACAAAAGTATATTTTTGCACACCTGGTTTTGACCTCGTCCAGAGAGGCCCCCACGGATTTGGGTGGCACCCCGGATTTGGCCGGCGCCCCGGCCGGTCAAGAGAAAATCAGACACATCGCCTATCTGAAGAGGTAGTACCCTCTGTGTAAAATAAAATACACTTTCAAATATGAATGGCGCCCCTGACATCAAAGCTGCGCCCTGGACAGCAAAAGGCGCCCACCCCTTGAGTAAAGGTGCCCCTCTGGATAGCAAAGGCGACCCCTAGACAGCAGAGGCGCCCCTGGACAGAAAAGGCACCTCCAATTGAGGAGTAACGGCGCCCCTGGATATCATATGCGCCCTCCAGTTAGCACAGGCACCCATGGATAGCAAAAGGCGCCCCCCCAGAGAAAAGGCGCCCCCTCTGGAAAGAATAAGCACCCATGGATAGGAATGGCGCCACCTGGAGAGCAGAGCAGAGAATTTTTAAGGAAAACTCAGTGGGGGAAGATTTTCTTGTGCTGACCATTATCATGTCTTCGGGGATCAAACCCCTATTTGGAGGGGGGTTAATAAAATTTAGACGTGCTAGTGTTAAAAAATGTCTCCCAATTTTTATTCCATATTCTAAAGATTAGAGATGCTGCCCAGGACTGCGAGTTTTTCGACGGAAAAAGGCCAAACCGGGTTTGAAAAAAGGCCAAAAGGGTCAAATTTTATTTTGTGCTAAAAAATATTTTTTTCATAAATTTGGTCCAAGTTCTTCCCAGTACGGCTGGTGGAGTCGGAATCTCACTAGAGTCATCAAGGGACTCTTTACGGAGACCCCGACCCCACCACCCGAACGAGCAACTCCCACAATGAAGAGATAATTTAGAAGCCAAAGTTTAACATCCCACAAAGCACAGGGACGGCCGCCCCGCTCAGGTCACCCTCTCACCAGTCGGTTGCCAGCCGACCCACGTCGGGCAAATGATTGAGCGCCGGAGCGTCTCAGGGGAACCGATCCCAAGCCTGGACATGCACTGCCACTGCATGCTTCTCAGCAGCGGGCCGGAGCCCGACGCTCTACCAACTGAGCTACCGGGGCGACCAAATGGCCAAATAAATACCACAAAAGGCATATTTGAGGCTAAAACGACCCCTACCGGTTGTCATAAACCCACAGAAAAAGGACAGAGCACTCTTGTATCACTGCAGTGAACAGTGCACTGTATAGAACTGAATGTTGATAATTTGATATTGACTTGACGTAAATATTTTTTTAGCACACTGCCCATTTCATAGGAAGCCGGGGATGCCCTTCCAATCCCGCGTGGCCACCAAATAATTGAATCCACATAACTAAAAATTTGTTAGTATCATCAATTATCATGGCCGCACCACTACCCGCTAACATTTGATATTTTCCTGCTTTTCCTGTGAATTATTTGCTCTTAAACAGGATCCATAGCCAGATCCAGGATTGCCAATCGGAGGGAGGGGCGCCATCCAGAGCAGGGGGCGCCACTTTTTACCGGAAAAACCCAGTGTCCCAAAACCTGGGGTGCTGGGTGCAGAACGACACCCAGTCAATCCGAATTTTCCACTCACTTTTATATTTTTTTGCTGAATTTTCCACTCACTTCCAAAAATATTTACTACTATTGAATTTTACTCAACAATACTTACTACAAAGCCCAGTTCCATTGCCTCCTCTACCAACGTCCACTGGAAAAAGAGAGCAGCAGAATCGACTAGAAGATCGCCAAATTAACTCGGCTCTTATGCGCTTCTTCCGCTTTTCTGAAAGAGAATCTGGCGATTTTTATTTTTCTGGTCAATTATACCTGGCATCCTTATCTCCACCGATTTCAGTGGAACAACAGAATCGAAATTCTGGCGCGGGCAAGACGCACAGTGCCCCCCCTGCCTCACCGGAGAAAGTTCCAATGGGTGAACACCGCCACTAAATTCCACCACTCGCAAAATTGGTGAGTGGAAAATTAGACACCCTAGCCTTGTGTTGCCAAAAAATGAGCTGACCGCTTTGAAAGATACATTTCTGGAAAGCAGTTTATCTGTGCATATGATTTTTAGGCTTACGTTCTTGAAAAGTTGTTTTTGTATTTCTGGTACCGAGAATAGTGAAAAATCATTTTTGGTCATCTTGCTGTTAAAAGCAATTATCTTGAAATTTGTATGCTAAGCAGCATATTTTTTTGACATTGTATCGTAGAAAATTAACCATTTATTGCGTAGAAAATAATTTTTATCTATATTAGCCCTTCATTGCTGCGTCCACGCCGTGTGACACCCAAATCCACTCACGACACCCTACGACACCCTAGGCATAAATACGCTGATATTTAAGTTGAACTAAAAGTGTCCGGTACTTGAATACATTGAAACTCTACATTTTCGTTAAATGATTTTTTTGGGCAACAAGAATGCATCCAGTTATCCTTCAAACATCGGCACTTTTTGTATGGCTGGTCCACGGCGTGGACTAACCAAAACGCCGTCTTTACATCTAGTAAATAAAAGCGGCATCTTTAAGCTTTTTGAAAGGTAGGTTTCATATTCGTTATTGACAAAACATTGTTAGTTTTCCTCTTTGTGTGCTTTTAGTTGTATAATTTTCTAGTAAAAAAGGATTTAAAAAATTAATTTAGAGCAATTTTTGAAATGCAAATTATGTAGCTCATGCGACCGGCAACCGGCAAGCGATCAGAAAGCTGATATTCATATGAAGGTGAGTATAGATGTGAAGAGGAACAGGGGAATTGACAGGTAAAGAAAATAAACATTTAGCAAGAGTCTGGAAGAGTTTATTGCCATGATAGAAAGTTTGTGGTTTCGTCTGGGTTAGTTAAGTGTAAACCAAGCCTCTACTGGGCCCTAGCATAGGTGTAAGCGAGGTGCAGTGATTGAGGTCAGGAGTGGCCTCCAAAATTCCGATAGCTATAGGTATAGGAGGGGCATTGTCCCGGACAGGAAAACTATACAGTGTATGCTTAGATAATTAATTTTGGAACTAGGTATTGCATGAAAAAATCCCTTTTCATTTTTCACCACCTGCCGATCTCGGAGGCCCCTCTGCAGAGTTGTCTAAGGGGGCCCTGATATTTCGTCTCAGGGGCCCTTAAAAGCTGGTCGTGTGGGAGAGGAGGGGCACAAGAGTTGGTCTAGGGAAGCCCCGCAAGAGTTTTGGTGGCTCCCAGAGTTCTTTCCCCCGAAGGTTGGTCTCAGAAGCCCCCAAAAAGTTTTTTATTTGTGGAAATTCACCAACTCCTTAAAAAATTGGAGACTGCATCAGGGGGTTTCAGCTGGTAAAGATTTACCTGCTTAACCCAAATTTCTCTCATGGGAATGGTCAAACCAGGGTACTTTAACTACGGGTACAACCAAGTTTCCTACTAAATATAGTCCTCCCATGATGACGTCATCGCCATTTCCTACTAAGTTCTAGGAGATTCTACTAAGTTTTTGGAAGGATCAGCTGGAACATACCAAGTTTGGGCGTATTTGGCAGCAATCTAGTATAAATCGAAATCAACTTGTTTCACCCATTTGACAGTAACCTTGATCTCAACGGCGAGCAGCGTATTTTACGTAAATCTAATGAAAAAAATCATAACACTTCAAAGAATTTGTTGAATGGGCATGCGTTTATTTGATCAACTCAGGCCTACTTAATAGCCGAGAGAAATAAGTTTACCTTCACTCAAGAAATCACCGGTCTTTATTGTCTTCTGCTGTAGGTGCCACCAACAGCCAATCAAAGGTCAGAAATCAACAGCCAATCAAAATCGAGATTAGTCTTACTGCAAACAGCTGTTAGTGCTGAACCTGTCCTTATTTTGACACACTCTGGAAAATTTGTAAAAATAATATTCTTCACCGGAGTTTTTGCAAAACGTCTGATGGTTTCACAAATCAAAATCTTTTAGCTTTCTGTTCAACCATATAAGTTTTGTTGATACAGTTCTAAAATAGGTTATTTAGAGGTTCGAAAAAGTGCAATTTCTTCAATGCCCTGCATAGTAACTGTTGTGCCTCTCGAGCCATGATGACGTAATGCTGCCAGACAACTTGAACGGGTCTGGGTCAAACAATGCTGTTTGGGAATGGTTTAAAAATATTTACTTTGAGAAAATTAAAGGAAATATCCATCCTTCAATTCAAACAAGGGCTCTGAGAGTTTACCACCTGAGTACAAAATTTGAAATTTTTTACTCCGCCATACATTTTGAGAGGAATTTTCCACTCACTCGCCATACATTCCGAGCTGAATTTACCACTCGACACCCTAGCGCAAAACCTATTTTGGGTTACTGGAAAAACCTATCAGGTGGGCGTAAAATCCTATCGGTGAACACCGATTTTCGCATCCTGGGGGAAGGGTGGGAAGCACCATTTCAGGCGAGTGCCATCGACCTTTCAGGGGGCTCCGAGGATCGATCGGGAAACTGCATCTGTCCCTCCCCTTTGCCCCCTGGTTCCGCGTATGGGCGGATCTAGAATTTTAGTAAGTGGGGGAAAGCGGAGCCTCAGAGTGCGTACTTTACCATCAACTTTTCACCCAAAGGGCACCTATGGTATTCGGTTTTCGCTTGCCGTTATGTTTGTGGATCATATTTTTAACAACGTTCTGTCCCTCCCTCCCTCCCCAGCCATAACAGTTTGTACCAGCCAAGCAAGATGGCTATTTGGCGTGATATTTGAAACGATGAATTGTTAAACAGTTCAGTCCACACTTTTTCGGCACCTCTTGAAAATCTGTAACTGCCACTACGTCATGAAGAAATGCAAGACACTTGGGAAGATGCAACCAGGGGCGGACGCAGACCCGAGTTTTGGGGGGCCAAACCCATGTCTGCCTCTCCTCCTGGGGGGAATGGGTGGGATCGAAGATTTTTTTGCCCTACAGACCTAGTGTAAACACCCTTTTTCAGTGCTCGACAGACCTAGTATAAGCTACCTCTCCAAGTACATGATCGCTCTCGGGTGGGGGAGGGGGTGGGAGCCAATATTTTTTTTGTTCTACAGACCTAGTGTAAACACCTTTTTTCAAAAATTTTCCCGGCGTTTGGGGGCAAAAGATAGTTTACCCCCCCCCTCCAGCGCTTTGGGGGGCCATGGCCAGAATGGCCCCTGCGTCCGCCAATGGATGCAACAGCTGAACATAAAGGTACATATCTGAGGATTTTTCTATTTGTGAAGAGGGGTTAAGTTTATTTTAATATCAAATATGATAAGCATCATTTTGCGTTTCCACGTGGCCAAGATTCGTAAGATAATGGTGAGAGGACATTTAAAACAATCGCAGCAAGTGTGAACCTGGCCTGTGCGCTGTCCCAGAAAATTATCTCAGCGGAGAAGCTTTGACATTGTAGGCAATGCAAACCGGACTTTAACCCAAATTATTAATAGATCCTAAAAAAATGTTTGAAACAGACGGCAGACTCAAGGAGATATAAGGAAAGTTGAAACGTTAAGATAAACACAGAATGAAGTATGTGGGCATTTTCCATCGACCTTTATCTATATTGTTCAATTCATCAGCATGGGAGAATTGCTCTTGTGCGTGAAATTTCGAGAGGTGTTAAGAGAATTTTGGTAGCCAGGTGATTGAATGCTGAAATAAATCATGGCAGGATTAGGCATGTGTGATTTGTGACAAAAATGGGACCCACTAGAATAAAACGAAAACAGTTTCAACGTGTCCAAGTACTCTCTTGATAAATTGATAACTTTTTTCGTTTATTGGCTGTGATTTGCGCGCTTAATGATCATGTGCAGTGTTCAGATCGAAGTGAAAAGACCATTCAGATTGATAAAACGAGTATATTTTGTCACTGACCCACTTATACATTCAACCATCGTCTTCAGGTCAAGTTCAGGACGCATCATTTAAGAGAAGAGGTGAGCGTGCACTGTGCATTAGGGTGCCTCATTTTGCACCGACCATGCAAATTGTTGGGTGGCGGTGGTTTTTCCTATTGCTTGAGACCTCCTGAGTCCAATGGTACCAAAATTATACGAATCAAAAAATTTATAGGGGTCGTGGATTGGATTTGAAATTCTGAATTTGTAAAAAAATGTAAAAAAGCCTGTTTTGACGCCGCAGAGATATAGCTCTTCTGTTCAGAGCCAAGAAACCGAAATCCACCGGTCGTTTGCCATAAATCCTGTTTATTTGGAACGTATTTGGTTGAATTTAGAAGCCAGATTACTCTAAATATTAAGTAAACCATCATATTTTAGCAAAATGTAGGCATTTGCATGCCTATTTCCATGTGTATTTTAGTTATTACGCACTCTGTGTACTATCGTAGTAAGTGGGTTACTTCGGTCACGTGAGGAGCATTTATAACACTTTGGTTGGTAAAAATGGCACAGACTGTGTCAAGAATGGATGTTCATAAAGCTAAACAAATAAAGAATGTCTGATTCGCTCATATGTTTTATCACGAACATGAACTATACCATCCTTAGATTCTGCCTCAATAAGCCCCATTTCACCACACCATATTACTAAGTACCTTTCCAATATGTACGCTTTGATTAAAAATAAACGTTTATGAATAATTAAGCAATAATAATAATTAATTAATAATACTAATTAGTTAATAATAATTAGCAATGAGGCTCGCGGCTACAATATCACAATTGTCTGAAGATCAGGTTACTAATTGATAACCGGAGTGATCTTCCACGGATCTTTTTCTTATTCCTGAGAGAATATCTTATAGTTTTTGTTTAGCTCAATCACAGTTTAAGTTACGGAAGCAGATGAAAATGACCCTGGCCAGTCAACAAATATGGGCAAATTTCCGGCGACTTGATCCACAACCCGCGTCTATCCGTAGCCAGCCTTCCTCCTCGATTACAGGGGCCAAGTTTCCAACATCACGAAAAATTTGAAGTATTTATTTTACGTGGCTCATGATTTTGATGATAGACAAGAGACCTACGAAAAGGCTGTAGAAAACGCCCTCCCATTCTGGCACATGTCCAGAATAAACACCGTCAGTGAGCGGAGCTGCCGGTATAGACTAGAAAAACTGCGGGAAGAGTGACGGAAACTCTTAAAAAAGGCCGGAGCGAACCATGTCAGAAGAATGTATAAAAATTTCAGTTCAGTTTATTTCATAACACACCTGCCGATTCGGGAGAACAAGGCGATCTCCAGCTTCTATGCTGGCAGGTGCTCGAAGGATGTGCCGTGGTAGTTGAGCGGGTAAATTCTTGGCGTGACGCTTCGCTATGCACGTCGCACACTCGGTCTCCGCAGCTTCCTCGTCGGATTGCCCATCGTAAATTTATTCTTCAGCAGAGCTTGCTGAGTCGAGTGTTCATACTCAAGCGCGGCACCAGCCGAAGAACTTCCCGCTGCTCTTCTTTGTGCCGTCTGTCACTCGTTCTGCAGTCATTCCTTTCCAGCGAGCTTTTTGTCATTACCGCTCGTGGTCCCTTACCTGGCGCCACGCTGGTCAGCGTAGAACACGATGTCTTCTTCCTTGTAATGGGATGTTAGTAGGTGGCTCTGTTGTAGTTCAACAATCACGTTTGGTGGTTATATGTCCCTTAGATTGTCCAACACTAACGGAAATTTTCTACATTTTTCTGGCATGGATGGCTCCGGCTTTTTGGAGTTTCCGCCACTCTTGCCACAGTTTTTCTAGTCTATGCCGGTAACTCCGCTCACTGATGGTATGTATTCTAGCCATATGCCTGAACGGTAGGACTTTTTCTACAACCTTTTCGTAGGCCTATTGTCTTCTCATCACTATCATAGGCCATGTGGAAGAAATACTTGAGGACATTTCGTGCTGTTCGAAAAGGCTGACCTACGTTATAGACGCGAGTAGTGGATCGAATCGCCGGCAATTTGCCCGTATTTGACTGACCAGCAATGGTGGATCCAAGGTGGGGGGGGGTGGGGCTCAATATCCGAGTTCCTGTAGTTTATAGGTTTTCTGTCTCCATAACTTAGCCTGTGATCAAGCCGAACTAAAATTATAAGAGCTTCTCACCGGAATAAGAAAAAAGATCCGTAGAAGATCACTCCAGTTATCAGTTAGTAACACGATCTTTCGAAAAAAACTGTTATTGCAGGCCCGAGCCTGGCTACAAAAGGACAGTTTTTCTAAACATTTGAAGATGCTGTATTTTACTTCATTTTTCATAAACTTTTATTTTTTAATCAAAGCGTACACATTGGAAAGGTACTTACTAATATGGTGTGGTGGGATGCGGCTTATTGAGGCAGAATCTAAGGATGGTATAGTTCATGTTCGGGATAAAACATGTGAGCGAATCTCAGACATTCTTTATTGGTTTAGCCGTATGAACATCCATTCTTGACACAGTCTTTGCCATTTTTACCCACCAAAGTGTTATAAATGCTCCTCACGTGACCGGAGCAACTCACTTACTATGATAGTACACAGAGCGCGTATTAACTAAAATACACATCGAAATAGGCATGCAAATGCCTACATTCTGCTAAAATATGATGGTCAACTTAATTTTAAGAGTAATCTGGCTTCTAAATTCAACCAAATACGTTCCAAATAAACAGGATTTATGGCAAACGACCGTTAGATTTCGGTTTCTTGGCTCTGAACAGAAGAGCTATATCTCTGTGGCATCAAAACAGGTTTTTTTACCATTTTTTACAAATTCAGAATTTCAAATCCAATCCGCGACCCCTAGAAATTTTTGAATTTGTATGATTTTGGTACCATTGGATTCCGGAGGTCTCAAGCAATGGGAAAAACCACCGCCACCCAATAATTTGCATGGTCGGTGCAAAATGAGGCACCCTACTGTGTATGCCCAAATCGAGACACAGCCACCCTCCCGATGGACAGACCGCGCAGAAATACGTCCTCGTCGTGTTTCATTTCGCGCACGCGTACGACGTAGTGGATCACCACCTGCTACGCGTTCGCCTACTGGAGATGGGGCTGCCAAATTGCACGATGGCCTGGATTTGGCAGTGGCTCCGGGACCGAAGAGTCAAGGTGGAACTAAATGGCGTGCTTTCCAGTGAGCGCATTTTCCGAACTGACCTGCCGTAAGGCAGTGTCTTTTCGCCAGTTTTATTTTTGTTATGGGCGGCTCGGCTGGTGGACGCACTCCGCGCGGTTCCACTTCGCGCAGATGCTCCCCCTAACATGTACGCCAATGATACGGCGGCTCTCTGCACGGGCAACAACATCCAAGTCGCCAAGGACCGGGCGCAAACTGCTGCTGGCACCCTCGTGAAGTGGGCTCGACAGCACAAAATGGTGGTATCAGGAGCCAAGATCCAAGTACTGGTGATGTCACAGTGGGCCAGAGACGCCGATCCCTTCAGTTTTAAGGTCGACGGGAAGTGTCACTGCTGGAGACACCCTACAGCTACTTGGCGTCACCATCGATCGGCTCCTCCACTTTGGTCCACACTGTAGGAGACTGTGGGAGAAGGTCCATCCCCGCATCTCCCACCTACGTCAACTGTCCGGCTGCAACTGGGTGCTGCACGAACAGCACCTCCTAACCGTCGCTACTGGCTACGTGAGAGGAGCGATGGAGCAAGCGGCCGCAGCGTGGCTCCACGCCACACCGCCATTTCATGTCGAGCTGCTGGAACGCAAAATGAGAGCGTCGGTGCGTATCATCACACCCCATGCGCTGCCGCCTGAAGACCTTCTGTGAAGACGTGCGGAGGCGACAGCGCCCTCTCGACTCTCCTCGGTGACCGGGTGGCGGAAGGTGGGCAGAGAGATGTGGAATCAAGCACGCATCTCCCTCCCCATCGAGTCTCTCCTTCCTCGACGTCTTCCATCGTGGGTATCAGGAGAGTGAGTCACATTTCAACTAGACGTGGGCCCGCTGACATCAGGAGCACCACCTGTCCGGAAGAAGCGAGAAGCTCTCCTCCACCTCGCTTCCCTGACTCAATGTGCCACATGGGTGTGGACCGACGGGCCAGTACACGGAGGGGTCACGAGCGGGGAGCTGGGTCTTCATCGAGTCACCAGACGGAGTCCAGCATGAGCTCAGGCGACCAGCAGGCTCGCTCTGCTCGAGTTTTCAAGCTGAGATTGTAGCCCTCCAAGCTGACTGTGTCTTCCTACTGGACCACTCAGTGCACACAGAAGATCCGGTCATCTTCAGCATGGCCCGCCAAGGAGATGACGCATTATAGAAATAAAATAGCTTCAATGTCTGTAGATAAGACAGCGAATCGGTAAAAATCGCAAACTTCCTCGCCATCAGCTTAGACACCTGGTCCAAACAGCAAAAAATGGCATACAGCTCTGAAGTAAAAATGAATCCTTTGTAAGGCAAACTAGAAAACTTCTCAACATCGTCACCAACAACCGCACGCCCTGTGCCATTGTCACTTTTTTTGCAACCGTCTGGATAGAAACAAACATGGATTTCGAACGGCTCCGCACGCAAGTTCATAAATTACTGGCGCGTCGGTTCAGGAGGCAAATTTTTGCTTTGTTGGAGTAGGTCTATGTTCGTGCTACCTGTCGAGATGAGCTGTGGTTCAATAACAGCTGCTTCATGTGGTTTTACGAGGCTGCTGTCGATACCAGCCTGTGCCAGCCAGGCACAGACTCTCACTCCCGGGTGACGGGTTGCAACACGCGAGCCACTGTCTATCTGACAGAGGCAGGCGTCGCCAAAAAAAAATGTTTGGTATGTGGGGCATGTTGGTGACTGATTTTAAAGGGAACGTGGCACCTTGGAAAAATCCTGTAATTTTGTGTAATTAGGCATACTTTTAGCCGAAAATAATGAAACCACTCATGACTTCTCTGAAAAATGTACAGCAAGCTCAATACTTTGATTTTTAAAATAATCCTCTAGGAAAAGAAATAAACATCTGCCTGTGGGTGATGTCATGATCTGGCAACCACAGAGATACATGAGAAGTACATTTCGATTAGGTTTTAGTTTTTTTTCTACGGAAATATCGAGTTCCAAGACAAATGATATACAGAGCACCTGGTTTTCCGACTTGCTTTACAACTTGGCTATCTCAGTTAAAATCAAGTTCTAAAGATGCCACATTCCCTTTAAAGGGAATGTGACACCTTCATGACGTGATTTTAACTGAGATAGCCAAGTTGTAAAGCAAGTCGGAAAACCCGGTACTCCATATATCATTTGTCTTGGAACTCGATATTTCTGTAGAAAAAAGCTAAAACCTACCTGACACCAGCCCCCATCAGCCCCCGTCGCCGGCGGCCATTGTTGTGAGCTACTGGTGTGACGACATATACTGACGTCCCGATGAGCATCAGCCAATCGACGCCCTTGAAGCGTTTCAAGTATGGTAGTGGTTGCCAGATCGTGACATCATCCACAGGCTGATATTTATTTCTTTTTCTAGAGGTGTATTTTAAAAAATGAAAATATTGAGCTTATTGTACATTTTTCAGAGAAACCGTGAGTGGTTTCATTATTTTCGGTTAAAAGTACGCCTAATTGCACCAAATTCCAGGATTCGACCAAGGTGCCACATTCCCTTTAATGGCTTAATGCAAAGCGAGTATCTTACTGCGCATTTGTAGCGGTATTTCATTAATTTCCACTAGCATGCTTATTATGGGTGAAGCTTGGAACGCCCCTGTTACTATTCTGATATCGTGATGATGGACATATCGATAATCTTTTTAGCGGACTAAGGAGCGGCCCCATACACAACACAGCCGTACTCGATCTTCGAAGGAATAAGTGATCTATATAGCATAAGAAGCTTACAGCGTAGCGTATAACGATGATCGTATAACGTGCGCATAACGTATATATGGGCGATAAACGTATAACGTGTACAGCATGAGAAGCATTTCTCTATCCGCACCGTATCTCATCCTCGTCAACACCTTCAGTATTTTCAGCGTATCGAAACATTTTTTTGCGGAAATCCTCCATATGTGAACTATGTGTGGCACATATGAAAGTTTATTGAGTGTGAGCCCGATAAATCTAGTTTCTGCCACAACGTCGATCGGATTTCCGCGAATTTACAACATCGGGTATTCAGTCTCAATGTCAATTATAGAAGTACATGCACTTTTTCTTTGAACTTGAAAATTTCTGTCCATTGCTTGTGATTCATTGCTGCAATGTGTCAAGGCCAAGCTGCAGCCGCCTCTGCTCAGTTGCTGTAGTAGACGCTGTCACCCATATTGTGAAGTCTTCAACGAAAACCACATGGCGTATGTTTGCGGGAAGTGTCTGCAATATCATTGGTCAAAACTGCAAACAAGGCTATGTACATCACAGAATCCTGGGCTATGCCATTCTGTTGCTGATACCAATCCGAAACGACTGAGTTTACGCGAAATCTAAAATACCTATTTTTCGGAATATTAGAAATAAACCACCTCAAGTGACCTCGCACGCCGAGTCCAAAGAGTTTCTGCAGAACGCCCTCGGATAGCAAAGGCGCCCCCCAAGGGATGATGGCGCCCCCTGGGAGGAAGGCGCCCTCCCTACAGAAAATCTTGCACCACTTATCAAAAATGCAATCCGCCGTCCCTGCTCGTGACGTGACCTCAGGGCACGAAATCGAAAAAATCCCGGATATACACGTTGTAGACCCTGGAAGAGTCATGAAGTGTAGGAAGTTCCAAATTGATCGATTTCGAAATGTAGCTCTTACAGAGCTCTAAAGTTGAAGTGAGGTGACCTTGGTTGACCTCGTCTGGTGACCTGACCTTGGGTGACCCGGGGTAAAAATTTCAGGGACGGTGGGAAAATGATGCAGTGAGAGGTAGAGCCCTCAACCGCGGCGCTGCGCCTCTTCGTTTTTCTGCTATCTCGGCAAAACCTTAGGGGGCCATCGATGCCCCCCCGTGGGGCGAGGGTTAAAACCATTTACTCTTAATCAAGTATCATAGCCCTTGTAAAACTAGTTATTAGCATAATGTCGAAATCAGTTCTACTAAAAATTGGAATTTTAAGTCATACACAGCCCCAATTAATACCTAGATTGATTGATTGGCGGATTCAAGGGGAAGAGGGTAATCAGTTTGAGCCCCTTATCTTTTCAAGTGGCCAAATTCGGACAACGTTTGGTCGATTTTGGCGCAAGTCCAGAAGAAAGCGTTTGTGGCAATGTCTGACGGTGGCCTCCCCGAACGGTGGGCTTGGATCCCCTTTGAAGTTGATGCCTTCGATACGTAGAGCACTCTTACTGACATTGCACCCATTCTGCTTTTTGAACAGCAAAATTACCGCGTTGGAATGCGCAATTTTAGGGAAGGGGCTTTACGTCCTTTTTAACCACCCTCAAAAAAATGTATAGGGAGGGGTTGTGTAACGTCTCTGGCAGATGCTATGCTGAATCAATGCTTGAACGACACAATGGCAGACCCAAGGGGGGAAGGGGGCCATGACCCACTCCAAGGCCTAAAATATTATCTTTTGGCCCGGCGCCCAAAAGGACCAAATTTTAGCCGTGTTTCCTTATAAATACTGTTCTCGCGATTTTTCTCGATTTCCCCCTCCCCAAACGTTGGTTTGGCTCCTTCCAATTTTCCCAGATCCGCCAATGGAACGGTAAATGTGTTATGTGTGGTACGCTTCCAGGTAGCTACATTGTGGCACAATGCCTTCTTGCTTATTTCGCCTTTTTGGATATATAACTTGATTGACGGTTTTAAATAATGGAAATAAGGTCTTGGCCCTGCGAATGTCATGACATCGCTGGATGACTTGCAAATTACAGTGACGGGAGATTGCTACGCCATAATCGCGATCTGGTGTTTCCTTTCTGTTCCTGGATTACCGCCATATTTGGTCATTCTCGTCGCTATCGTCGACGGCGGTGAGTCATCAGTGAGGCCGCCAACGAATGCGTTCGTCGCCGTTATAAATACCGTGAGCAGCAGCATTACTTGCATCAAACGAAGAATTGCAGCGACACAGGGTGATCGCACTGGTCAGCTCCTGTGAAAGACACACAACTGCCATGGTAGGTACACCTTTCAAAGAGTGAATCGAATAATATTGAATGGAAGCCTTGTACTTTCCCTGTGCCTTTTTCTCGGTAATAGATGCGTTGCTTAATAGTAGGTTCGAAGGGAGGAAGGTAACAGAAGCTATCCTCTCGCCATTGACGCTGCCGCCTTCCATTCAATGGTCCAGTGAGCGCTTAAAGTCGCGTTAATCAGGAAAAACGTTTACGCGTCCTCTGTTTGCTCTTGTCTCACTCCTGCTGTGCACCGGCAGGCCTCGGGAGTGTCCGTATCCGACGCCTGTAAGACGGTGTTCGACGAGGTGAAGAAGGCCAAGAAGCACCGCTATGTGGTGTTCGTCATCAAAGACGATGTCTTGATCGACGTCGAGGCGATCGGGGATCGGGACGCCAGCTATGAGGACTTCGTGGCCGACCTCCAGCGGGCGGGAAGCGGTGCCTGCCGATACGGACTCTTCGACTCGGAGTACTTGCACAGCGTGCAGGGTGCCACAGAGGTGTGCGGCGGCCATGAGTGTGGATCTCTTATTTGGGGTTTCTTGACACCCTGGATCAAATATTGATTTAACTTTAAACGTGTTGTATATGCTTTGCGTCTCTTGTGTGTCTCTTTCAAGTTTTTTTAGCTTTCTGGAAGGCTGTGGTAATGATGCAGTCTCTGAGTTGTAGTTTCGATAGCATTGTTATGTGACCATGGATGGATTTGGACATTTGGACCTCTTCTGGAGACCGAATCACACGTAGGTCTAAACAAGACGATAAAATGGCGGAATACGGCTGCAGTAGAAAACGTTCGGACTTTTAAGAAAATCAGACCAACATACGCCTTATGTACGAGAAAACTTTCCACATCCGTGAGCTTTTCGACATAGTACGTTTTGTCTCTCTGCCGCAGCCCTCAAAGAAGCAGAAAATATTCCTGATGCTCTGGTGTCCAGACCAGGGCGAGGTCAAGTCGAAAATGCTGTATTCCTCCAGCTTCGATGCCCTCAAGAGATCACTCACAGGCGTCGCCAAATACATCCAGGTTAGCATGTCGGTTTTTAACACAGCAGGAACAGGATGTCTACGAAACGCCATTTTCTACCTTTTCTTCTTCTTTCATATCTGATTAGAATAATATCTCAAGAAATAGGTTTTTTAGTGCTGATGTGCTTGTGCCCCGTAGCCCCTGTTTCCCCGCTCCATCAACAAAATCCCACATCAGTCAATGTTCTGAATCTATGCTGTCTTAGTGTGATATTCGTCTTTTTCCAGGCAACAGATGACGCGGAGATTTCCTGGAGCGAGGTGGAGGCAAAGCTGAGGGGAACGACCGTATCTAGTTGATGCCGCCCCTGGACTGACGTGTTCCCCCGCGGGGCGCTGCAGTGCCTATCCGGCTGCCGGCCAGGCATACTGTGACACTGCGCAGTCCGTGGTCACGAAACATCGTGTTGTTACTTCACCATGCGACAGAAAACCGTTTTACCTATCTTAAACATCGATGCTTGAAAATAACCAAAACAAAAGAATATCAAGCTTGTGTATGAATTATCATTGATCAACAGCTATAAGGTGTATTTCATGAATTCTTTTGTATCTTGAAAACCGAAATATTACACAGCTACGGCGCATTCTCTCGTGAACATACCTTGTGTAAATGTATCTTCGATGCGACATATGTGTAATGTTATGTTTTATTTATTCTACCCTCATTCTACAGTGTGTGTGTTAAATATATTGTTACGCAGTCAAACTGTGTTTTTGTGTTTTTGCGTTCAATATAGACTCGTTTAGAGGTCCCCGATCTTGACGGCAATGTGCGTACACCGATCCCGAGGAACATGTAAAGCCGGGCTCCCCACCCCGATCGAACACTCGGCGTCCCCCATTCTACGCCCTGGTGTCCCCCCAAAACGTTGCTCCCCTCCTCCTCGGGAATGAACCACCTACGGCAAGGTTTCTTTTCTTACTTTGCAGAAACTATATATCCTCCAAAATGGGTGTAAATCCATTGCTCGTGCCCCAAGTCCAGCGCATGGGCCTCGAATGCGTGATTACTGGCAACGCGGTGAAAGATAAGGGGCTCGAACTGATTACCCTCTTCCCCTTGAATCCGCCAATCAATCAATCTAGGTATCAATTGGGGGCTGTGTATGACTTAAAATTCCAATTTATGGTAGAACCGATTTCGACATTATGCTAATAACTAGTTTTACAAGGGCTATGATACTTGATTAAGAGTAAATGGTTTTAACCCTCGCCCCACGGGGGGGCATCGATGGCCCCCCTAAGGTTTTGCCGAGATAGCAGAAAAACGATGAGGTGCAGCTCCACGGTTGAGGGCTCTACCTCTCACTGCATCATTTTCCCACCATCCCTGACATTTTTTACCCCGGGTCACCCAAGGTAAGGTCACCAGACGAGGTCAACCAAGGTCACCTCACTTCAACTTTAGAGCTCTGTAAGAGCTACATTTCGAAGTCGATCGATTTGAAACTTCCTACACTTCATCACCCCCTCCAGGGTCTACAAGGTGTATATCCGGGATTTTTCGATTTCGTGCCCTGAGGTCAGGTCACGAGGTGACCTCTCCCATTGAAAAAAACATGGGGAAAATCTGTCTTATTATCTAAAAGTCATAAAAACGATTGAAAATGCTCAGCTTGATCAGAAAAGCGTTCCTGGACACCCCTTCACGGATTCCAGGGGCCAAATTTGTCCTTTGACCTCTCCAAGGTCATTCAAGGCCACCAGGGGTCAAAAACAGTATTTTGACAATAACTTTTGACCTAATTAAGCTAGAGCGCTGAAACAAACGCTATCGTATTTGTCTTGTCACTAGCAGCTTTTATTTGATATACGGCAAGGTCACTTTCTGACCTTTCGTGACCTCAGGTCATATTAGGTCACGAGGTGACCTCTGGAGGTCAAACCACTGGCGGGAGTTCTTAACGTTTAGCATAGCAGAACAAGTACTGGCAATTTCCTATCAAATTTATTTTTCCAGACCTCAATAGCTCTAATGACATAAGAGTGATGCCCAGTTTGCCTACACATTGCATATTTGAGTGAGAATAGCCGATCTTGACCTAATTTGACCTATGGTGGTCAAACCATTAACCTGAGCACTAAAACATGTAAAGTAATTTCGGACGGAATTCACGCGAGCTTTCTAGTGCATTTCGCAGATTTGCGCTAACGTCCATATTTTCGGAGTTAGAGGGGGCCATCGATGGCCCCCGGTGGGACGAAGGTGGCGCCGGACCCCCGGTGGGGCGCGGGTTAAACACAGATACTGCGTAAGCAAAATGTAGGCAGATAACTGAGCAAGGAACCGGGGAACCAGGGAAACATACTTCGATGAATTTACTAGCTCAGTATTGCAGTTTTTGCATTCAAGTAAATTTATATGTGGACAATAGTATTTGACATGCACCGTTTATTGATATAAAGATACAAATCAAATCGGGTATCCATAGATGTGATCTTTAATATCATCTTAATACTAACTGCGCACTTCATAGATTTCGAGGTCGAATCATCACTGACGTCCAAGAGGTTGCGATTGGCTAGTTTGACGTTGAATGAGCTAATTCCAGCGGAAAATTTCAAATTACTTGCATCCATTGCGTAGGAAACTAATCACCTTACAATTTGAAAATACGTCTCAGTCGACTTGTCCCATCGAGAGAAATCAAACGGGGTACTACTTAACATGCTTTGGACATTTAGTTATTGAAACCCCGAAAAAGGCTTAAATCATGAAAAACAGCCCCCCCCCAAATATCAATGTGCTGTGTGGGCAGAGCATATGTGAAAAACTGAGGTCACCACGTCATTTTGCATAGTTGTTTTCATGGGAAACAGCAGGAAAAACTATAAATAGTCATAAAGTAATTATTTTCGGGAGCCCTGATGTATGTACAAACAATAACTTGGACGACCGTCTTTTAAGAATACAGCGTAGCTTGCAAACGTGAAGTTACCACCAGGTATTTTGTCTGACGGCGACCGACTACTGTTATATGGCGTCCATTGCGGAGGCCAAGGCTGGGCGCCCAGTCCTGCCTCTGGGAGAGCACGCTCCCGGTGAGACTGCTCGCTGTTCTTTTTCAAGATTAAACTAGGTTTGGCCCACAACCCTCCAGGTTCGGAAGGGGGCACCATATACACAAGGAGATGCACCTCCGATTGTACCCGTGCCTGCAAGAAATATTCATCATAGGCGGATTGAGAAGAAGCATGTCGACTATAAGTGCCTTCCTTCGAGCACCAGCACCGCGTTGCCAGTAATCACGCATTCGAGGCCCATGCGCTGGACTTGGGGCACGAGCAATGGATTTACACCCATTTTGGAGGATATATAGTTTCTGCAAAGTAAGAAAAGAAACCTTGCCGTAGGTGGTTCATTCCCGAGGAGGAGGGGAGCAACGTTTTGGGGGGACACCAGGGCGTAGAATGGGGGACGCCGAGTGTTCGATCGGGGTGGGGAGCCCGGCTTTACATGTTCCTCGGGATCGGTGTACGCACATTGCCGTCAAGATCGGGGACCTCTAAACGAGTCTATATTGAACGCAAAAACACAACAACACAGTTTGACTGCGTAACAATATATTTAACACACACACTGTAGAATGAGGGTAGAATAAATAAAACATAACATTACACATATGTCGCATCGAAGTTACATTTACACAAGGTATGTTCACGAGAGAATGCGCCGTAGCTGTGTAATATTTCGGTTTTCAAGATACAAAAGAATTCATGAAATACACCTTATAGCTGTTGATCAATGATAATTCATACACAAGCTTGATATTCTTTTGTTTTGGTTATTTTCAAGCATCGATGCTTAAGATAGGTAAAACGGTTTTCTGTCGCATGGTGAAGTAACAACACGATGTCTCGTGACCACGGACCGCGCAGTGTCACAGTATGCCTGGCCGGCAGCCGGATAGGCACTGCAGCGCCCCGCGGGGGAACACGTCAGTCCAGGGGCGGCATCAACTAGATACGGTCGTTCCCCCTCAGCTTTGCCTCCACCTCGCTCCAGGAAATCTCCGCGTCATCTGTTGCCTGGAAAAAGACGAATATCACACTAAGACAGCATAGATTCAGAACATTGACTGATGTGGGATTTTGTTGATGGAGCGGGGAAACAGGGGCTACGGGGCACAAGCACTTCAGCACTAAAAAACCTATTTCTTGAGATATTATTCTAATCAGATATGAAAGAAGAAGAAAAGGTAGAAAATGGCGTTTCGTAGACATCCTGTTCCTGCTGTGTTAAAAAACCGACATGCTAACCTGGATGTATTTGGCGACGCCTGTGAGTGATCTCTTGAGGGCATCGAAGCTGGAAGAATACAGCATTTTCGACTTGACCTCGCCCTGGTCTGGACACCAGAGCATCAGGAATATTTTCTGCTTCTTTGAGGGCTGCGGCAGAGAGACAATACGTACTATGTCGAAAAGCTCACGGATGTGGGAAGTTTTTCTCGTACATAAGGCATATGTTGGTCTGATTTTCTTAAAAGTCCGAACGTTTTCTACTGCAGCCGTATTCCGCCATTTTATCGTCTTGTTTAGACCTACGTGTGATTCGGTCTCCAGAAGAGGTCCAAATGTCCAAATCCATCCATGGTCACATAACAATGCTATCGAAACTACAACTCAGAGACTGCATCATTACCACACCTTCCAGAAAGCTAAAAAAAACTTGATAGAGACACACAAGAGACGCAAAGCATATACAACACGTTTAAAGTTAAATCAATATTTGATCCAGGGTGTCAAGAAACCCCAAATAAGAGATCCACACTCATGGCCGCCGCGCACCTCTGTGGCACCCTGCACGCTGTGCAAGTACTCCAAGTCGAAGAGTCCGTATCGGCAGGCACCGCTTCCCGCCCGCTGGAGGTCGGCCACGAAGTCCTCATAGCTGGCGTCCCGATCCCCGATTGCCTCGACGTCGATCAAGACATCGTCTTTGATGACGAACACCACATAGCGGTGCTTCTTGGCCTTCTTCACCTCGTCGAACACCGTCTTACAGGCGTCGGATACGGACACTCCCGAGGCCTGCCGGTGCACAGCAGGAGTGAGACAAGAGCAAACAGAGGACGCGTAAACGTTTTTCCTGATTAACGCGACTTTAAGCGCTCACTGGACCATTGAATGGAAGGCGGCAGCGTCAATGGCGAGAGGATAGCTTCTGTTACCTTCCTCCCTTCGAACCTACTATTAAGCAACGCATCTATTACCGAGAAAAAGGCACAGGAAAGTACAAGGCTTCCATTCAATATTATTCGATTCACTCTTTGAAAGGTGTACCTACCATGGCAGTTGTCTGTCTTTCACAGGAGCTGACCAGTGCGATCACCCTGTGTCGCTGCAATTCTTCGTTTGATACAAGTAATGCTGCTGCTCACGGTATTTATAACGGCGACGAACGCATTCGTTGGCGGCCTCACTGATGACTCACCGCCGTCGACGATAGCGACGAGAATGACCAAATATGGCGGTAATCCAGGAACAGAAAGGAAACACCAGATCGCGATTATGGCGTAGCAATCTCCCGTCACTGTAATTTGCAAGTCATCCAGCGATGTCATGACATTCGCAGGGCCAAGACCTTATTTCCATTATTTAAAACCGTCAATCAAGTTATATATCCAAAAAGGCGAAATAAGCAAGAAGGCATTGTGCCACAATGTAGCTACCTGGAAGCGTACCACACATAACACATTTACCGTTCCATTGGCGGATCTGGGAAAATTGGAAGGAGCCAAACCAACGTTTGGGGAGGGGGAAATCGAGAAAAAATCGCGAGAACAGTATTTATAAGGAAACACGGCTAAAATTTGGTCCTTTTGGGCGCCGGGCCAAAAGATAATATTTTAGGCCTTGGAGTGGGTCATGGCCCCCTTCCCCCTTGGGTCTGCCATTGTGTCGTTCAAGCATTGATTCAGCATAGCATCTGCCAGAGACGTTACACAACCCCTCCCTATACATTTTTTTCGAGGGTGGTTAAAAAGGACGTAAAGCCCCTTCCCTAAAATTGCGCATTCCAACGCGGTAATTTTGCTGTTCAAAAAGCAGAATGGGTGCAATGTCAGTAAGAGTGCTCTACGTATCGAAGGCATCAACTTCAAAGGGGATCCAAGCCCACCGTTCGGGGAGGCCACCGTCAGACATTGCCACAAACGCTTTCTTCTGGACTTGCGCCAAAATCGACCAAACGTTGTCCGAATTTGGCCACTTGAAAAGATAAGGGGCTCGAACTGATTACCCTCTTCCCCTTGAATCCGCCAATCAATCAATCTAGATATCAATTGGGGGCTGTGTATGACTTAAAATTCCAATTTATGGTAGAACCGATTTCGACATTATGCTAATAACTAGTTTTACAAGGGTTATGATACTTGATTAAGAGTAAATGGTTTTAACCCTCAGCCCCACGGGGGGCATCGATGGCCCCCCTAAGGTTTTGCCGAGATAGCAGAAAAACGAAGAGGCGCAGCGCCGCGGTTGAGGGCTCTACCTCTCACTGCATCATTTTCCCACCATCCCTGACATTTTTTACCCCGGGTCACCCAAGGTCAGGTCACCAGACGAGGTCAACCAAGGTCACCTCACTTCAACTTTAGAGCTCTGTAAGAGCTACATTTCGAAGTCGATCAATTTGGAACTTCCTACACTTCATGACCCTTCCAGGGTCTATAAGGTGTATATCCGGGATTTTTCGATTTTGTGCTCTGAGGTCAGGTCACGAGGTGACCTCTCCCATTGAAAAAAACATGGGGAAAAGCTGTCTTATGATCTAAAAGTCACAAAAGCGATTGAAAATGCTCAGCTTGATCAGAAAAGCGTTCTTAGACACCCTTTCACGGATTCCAGGGGCCATATTTGCCCTTTGACCTCTCCAAGGTCATCCAAGGTCACCAGGGTCAAAAACAGTATTTTGACAATAACTTTTGACCTAATTAAGCTAGAGCGCTGAAACAAACAACATCGTGTTTGTCTCATCACTGGCTTTCATTTGATATACGGCAAGGTCACTTTTTGACCTTTCGTGACCTCAGGTCATCTTGGGTCACGAGGTGACCTCTGGAGGTCAAACCACTGGCGGGAGGTCTTTACGTTTCACATACCGGAAAAAGGACTGACAATTTCCTATAAAATGTACTTTACCAGATCTCAATAGCTCTAATGGCATAAGAGTTATGCCCAGTTTGCTTAAGCATTGCATATTTGAGTGAAAATAGCCGATCTTGACATAATTTGACCTCTGGAGGTCAAACCATTGACCTGAGCACTAAAACATGTAAAGTAATTTCTTACTGAATTCACGCTAGCTTTCAATTGCACTTTGCAGATTTGCGCTAACGCCCATATTTTGGGAGTTAGAGGGGGGCCATCGATGGCCCCCCGTCGGGCGAAGGTGGCGCTGGACCCCCGGTGGGGCGCGGGTTAACGCCCGCTCCGGTGAGCCTCCGAGCCAGCTTCGCCCTGGGGGAGGGGGGTGTTCAAACACCCCCTCGAACTCGGCTCCTAATCGGGATAGCAAAAAAGCTAACCATGTGACCTCTCAGAGGCCATAGGTAAAAAATTGCAACATAAACCTAGAAAGGGGCCCAAGATAATACGATTTGGAGAAAATGAAGGTATTCACAGCTGTACCTACACAAATACTGCACAAATTCGTGTTTTCCCATGCATTTCCAATGGAGAGGTCATGATCCGTACCTGACCCTTGATCATTGATATGAAACATCCCAGAATACATTTTGAAGTATTCGGTGGGCCCATTATCTAGTATAAGTTTCAATCCGATAGGTTCACCCATTTCTTACTTGTGGCACTTTAAAGGGAGATACGCCAAAAAAATTATTTTGGTTTCTTGTATTTGAAAAATGTTTATTATGACGCTGTCAATTATTTTTGTATCTTCAGCAAAAATTCGGATGCCACTGGTCTATTATTGACATATGTCAACGGTACCGGTCAAAGGCTGGAACCTGCTTTTCATCTCAATATTTTCTAAAGCCATTTAAAATTGTTAAAGCAATGGATTTTGTAATTAAAATGTCTGTTCTGTATTTGTATTTAAATTAGTTTAACATAGCCTTTAAAAAATACGATAGAAGGCCTGGAGTTTGTTTCGTCCATGGTCTCAGTAAAGGGGCAGTCGGTACCATGTATTTTGCGAAATATTACAACCGAACCAGTGACAATTCCTAAACGTTCCGAGATCGCTCAGCTAGAGGTCGGAGTTGTCGAAAGTCCTCTTTCGCCCCCGAGGGAGGAAAGTTCCAATTGGCGAGATCAGCTCGATCTCTCCTGCAGTGAGCTCTCTGAATCCGAGAAGTCGGCTGTATTATCTCTGCTGTCTAAGTACGAGACCATGTTGGATGGAAGCTTGGGCTTCACCACGCTTGTCGAGCACCATATAGACACCGGCAGCAGTGCGCCGATCAGATTTTCCGCACGGAGGGTCCCACCATTCCTACAGGGTAAAGTAAAAGCAGAATTGGATAGAATGGTAAAGGCTGGAATTTTGGAAGAAAATTTTGAAAGTTATTGGGGAAGCCCGATTTGCATTGTGCACAAAAAGTATGGCAGTGTTCGGATTTGCGCTGATTTACGCAAGATTAATGCTGTCACAAAGATCCCCGCCTACGCATTTCCTCGCGTAGATTCTCTGCTAGATTCGCTTGGAGGGA
This sequence comes from Lepas anatifera, assembly GCA_034440635.1. Taxonomy (NCBI): domain Eukaryota; kingdom Metazoa; phylum Arthropoda; class Thecostraca; family Lepadidae; genus Lepas; species Lepas anatifera. The sequence continues at coordinate 98,771 of JAOTON010001438.1, read as the reverse complement.
ATTCGCTTTTCTGTGTTTTGGACCTCAAACAGTGCTACTACCAAATAGGTTTGTCCCCTTCGTCGAGAGATAAGAGTACCGTTGTGACTCCATTCGGCTATTATAGACACAAACGCCTGTGTCTTGGATTAAACGGAGCACCCATGACGTGTGCAAGGCTGTTGGATCTCATCCTTAGAGATTTGCCAAAGGATACGGCTATAGCTTATTTTGACGGTATTTTGCTCGGGGGAAAGTCTTTTCCAGAGCTTTTGGCTAAGCTGGAGCTGGTTTTGAAGCAGTTGAAGGACGCTGGTCTTACGATCAACCTGGGAAAATGTGCCCTTTTCCAGAAAAGTGTCAAATTCCTTGGTCATGTTGTTTCTGCTGAGGGTGTTTCCGTTGATCCTTCGAAAGTCGAAACGGTGAAATGTTGGCCTGTTCCCAGAACCGTGAAGCAGCTTGCAACATTCTTAGGAATGGCAAGCTACATGCGAAAGCATGTGAAGGATTTTGCTTTGATTGCAGCTCCATTGATGAGACTTCTACACAAGGATGTTAAGTTTCAGTGGTCCGAGGAGGCCCAGCTCGCTTTTGACAATTTACGCAGAGCACTTTCAGTGGCCCCTGTGCTCACTGTTCCAGACTTTGGATCCGACGCTGGTACCTTCATTTTGGAGACGGACGCTTCCCTTGAATCCGCTGGTGCTGTGTTAAAACAGCAAGTGGGTGATGAAGAGAAAGTAATTGCTTATGGCAGCCATAAGTTTTCCAAAGCACAATCCAACTATGGTACCACAAAGAGAGAGCTTTTGGCAGTAGTTTTGTTTGTCGAGAAGTTTTCTCCTTACCTGTTAGGCCGGAAGTTTATCATTAGATCTGACCATGCCAGTCTTCAGTGGCTTTTGAATTTTAGAAATCCATCCGGTCTTTTGGCTCCGTGGTTTGAGATTTTAGCGCAGTTTCAGTTTTCGGTTCAGCACCGACCCGGCGCAGAACATGTCGTTCCCGACGCACTCAGTCGGAGACCGGCTGAAGTCGCAGACAAAGCGTGTCAGACTGACACCTGGTCACCTTCCACGTGTCGTGTCACTGCATCCGACTGGTCGACCAGCTATATCAGAGCGGAGCAGGATAAGGATCCAGACCTTGCTGAGGTCACCAGGCACCTGTCCGCAGGTCATAAACCCAAGAAAAAAAGAGCTACTGAGCTCCCGAGCGGGAAAGTTCCTCTCTCAGTGGTCCCGCCTGAGGCTGATCGATGGCATTTTGTATAGGATATATCGCAGGAAGCCGTTTGACTCTGATCAGCTACAAATCGTTTTGCCGAGCTCACTGACATCAGGCGCTTTGGCGTCATTTCATGCTGGCCCTGCTGGTGGTCATTTTGCCTCGGACAATTTATTTGAGCAGGTTCGTTTGAGATTTTGGTGGCCGTGTATGTTGGCTGAAATTGAGACGTTTTGTAAGAGCTGTCCGAATTGCGGTTCACGAAACGCACCAGTTCCTGCTCCCCGAGCTTCTCTTGGCGAGCTGTTGGCATCTGAGCCTCTTGATGTTGTCGGCTTGGATATATTAACGTCGTTACCGGTGACACCCAGTGGTCACAAGCACTTACTGGTTGTAGTTGACCATTTCTCTCGCTGGGTGGAGGCATACCCTCTCAAAACTCAGGAGGCAACTGAGGTTGCCACTGTCTTTGTCCGGGAATTCATATCTCGATTCGGTTGCCCCAGGCGCATCCATTCCGACAGAGGAGGAAACTTCATCGGAGAAGTTATGAAAACTACCTGTGAGCTGCTCGGAGTAGATCAGTCAAAGACAACCGCATTTCACCCGATGTCTAACTCAATAGTGGAGCGCACAAACCGAACGTTGCTGAACATGTTGACAAAGTTTCTGGACACACATCAGCATGCAGAGTGGGACAGAAATCTGCCCCTCTTGTTGCTTGGGTTAAGATCGCAAACGCATAGGTCTCTCGGAGTCTCACCGTTTTGCGTTATGTTTGGAAAAGAGCCCAGACTCCCTGTTCAGCTTGAATTAGACGAACCAGTAAAGGGCCGAACCAGAGCTATCACTGAGTACTTGGATGACCTCAGAGCCAATTTGAAGTCTTTGCATAAGGTTGCGTTAGAGAACTCTAGATTAAGTCATAAAAGGAATAGCCTTATATATGATCGTAAAATAAACGACTTCAGTTTCTCACCAGGAGACAAAGTTTATTTACATAAGGGCGTAGTTCCCCGAGGGGCTTACTATAAGTTCCTCAGGCCGTGGAAGCCTGCGGTGATCATTGACAAAGTCGGTGATATGAATTATAGGATTAAGTTGAATGGTGCCAAGTCCTCTATACTTGTACACCACAATAGGCTAAAACCTAGAATAGAGAGCAATGACGAGACTGATGCTACCCGTGTCCCAGTTTCGAGAGAGAGTTGTGTTGTAGCTGACCCAGCTCCCGAAGGCGAGAATGGTGGGCGTGACTCTAGCTGTGAAGCTAGCGGTTCTCAGTGGAATGATCGTTCTGGACAACCAACTGAGGCTGCAGGTGCAACAGAGGAGCCACACGCGCCGATTCTGTCACTGCTCAACCCCTTTGCTCTGACGTTTGTTCCGGGAGGCCCACCTTTTTCTCAGGGGGATGAAGGAGCCTCGAACCAGGCTGTCCCTTCAAACACCGTCGTGGACGTGAATCAGCAGATTGCTGATAGTCCCATCCCACTTCCCCGTCGCTCGGGTAGGAATAATAGAGGGGTCCCACCTGATCGGTTGCAGTGTTTTTAGTCTGCCATTCCTTGTAAACAATTACAGGATAAGGCTGCGTACAGATTGTCTCGAATTTTTCCAACTGATTGCCTCGTTTGCAAAAATGGGTTATAGCGGACAATGTTGAAATCTATGGCCATGATTTTTGCATTTGTGATGCCTCTGACGCTCAATGGAGGTGAGCTTGCCTAAGCAACGAGCATTCGCAAGAAGAATTGACATCTGAAATGCGCCCCGTATGTGTGATTTTCTGTGTAATGACCGTGATAGCGTTGACGCCGCAGTGAAGTGGGACTCGCGAGTTCCCTGTCCCATTTGCGGGAATTGTATCCCAGTATCGCGATGTTTTTTTCATAGGAGGGAAGAGTGTAAGCGGTGTTTAATTTGGTTCAGTGTCGTTGGTTTCCGGCTGCTTGTTCCGCGGCTAGGGAGGCTGCCGTCCTGGGCGCGCGCGGCCTGAGGCGGTGCCGGGTCATGTGACCCAGCGGTCCCATCGTGAAGCGCCAATGAGGGTGCGGGGGACTATTGGCGCGAGCCAGCGGCGAGTGGCCGAGGTGACGCCCGGTGTCGGACCGGAAGTGCGGTCAATTCTGTTATCAGCATCCTGGCGAGTGGTCATGCGTGGCGTCTGCCTGAACGGTACGTATGTATTAGGCACTTTCATTTAAATATGTTAAAACAGTTAGCACATTAATTAATTACCGTGCGAGTGTTTCATGTAATTGTTTCGTTTCTCTTTAATGTTTTGTTATACTGTCCGTTTGGCTTTCGTATCTATTTAGAACTTTGCTATGATGTGATGTGATGTGACATTGTAACCTGTTCTCAGGACGCGGGCATGATGCCTGATTGCGGAGCACGGGATACGCCGACTGATCATGTGGATGTCTGCGGCAATAATAAACCCTGATTGAGGTACTCCAAGCGTCTCCATTCCCCGACGGCCCGGCACGCTTATAGATGTGCAGTCTACGGCGTCATGGTCTCCCCCACCTCCCCCCAAACTATCCATCGCCTCGCGCCTCACGAACACCGTCGCCTCCCGCCTCCGGCCTTGCCAGTGCCGTCACCCCCGCCTCACCAGTGCCGTCACCTCCCACATCACTAGTTCCGTCACCTCGCGTACACGGATCTTGGGGGGGGGTTAGGATGGACCCTCGGCGCCATCTGAAATGGTTATGGCAACCCCCTGAAAGTTGAATAGCGCCCCCTGAAATGTCGCTTCCCATCCCCCCTAGAATGCGAGAATCGGCGCCCACCGATAGGATTTTGCGCCCACCTGAAAAGTTTTGCAGGCAAGAAGTGGCACCCACTGGAAAGGTGCCCCCGATCGGCAATGTCGGCGCCGTCTAGGCCTTCCCGGGGGCGCCATCCGGACCAGGGGGCGCCACCTTGGACCGGCAAAATATTTCAGGCGGGCGCAAAATCCTAACAATGGGCGCCGATTTTTGCATCTTTGGAGAAAAGGTGAAAAGCGATATTTCAGGGGCGCCATCAACCCTTCAGGCGGCACCGTAACCATCCAGGGCATAGGCAGAATCCAGGGGTGGGGTACGTGCCCCTCCGATTGACGCTCGGCGCCCCCTAAAATGGTCACAGCGCTGCCCTGAAATGCGGTTCTCACCCCTCCCCTCCCCAGGATGTGAAAATCGGCGCCCACCGATATGATTTGGCGCCCACCTCATAGTTTTTTGGTCAAAAGTGGCACCCTCCTGGTCTGGGTGGTGCCAACCCGGAAAGGTGCCCCGATCGGCTATCCGGGATCCGCCTATGATTCAGGGGCACAGATGGTCGATAGGAGGGGCACCTGCCCCTTTAATTGACCCCCGATCTGTATGGTGATGGGAAAAATGTCTGCCTGACTGCCGCAAAAATTGGTAACGATCAAATAATTTCAATCAAATATTTATCTTTTGTTCCTAAACACACGTAAAATAACGATCGTAGCTCATATACCGTGAGAAAAGAAACATTAGAGAACAAACTTTTCCCGAACACGTTCCCCGAACGCGACCTCTCTCTCTCGGGCCTTGAACGCGTCCATGCTGCTCCCAGAATACTGTCCGATGATTAGTTCTTGGCTATGACGTAGGCAGTGACGTCAAGCGGGCAAGTCCTGCATAAATCACCGACCTCAAAATTCGCTCGTGCATATGGAAGCCTTTTAAAAACCCCTCCAGACAAATCTAGAGACCGAAAAGACGGGATCTAGAGGCTTGGTGTCTTTTGAAAAAACCGACCCTGGAGGTCGGTTTTTTCAAAAAGACGCCCAAGATCTTGGGACATTTCCAAAATATATATCCATTAATTTAGATTTATCTACTGAATTTAATGCCAGGAAAAGCTCAGAATCAAGATATTTAGGGTCATTGCTTTCAATTTTGGGTAAGCATATTTCTGAAACTTCTAGAGTTTCACTGAAATGAACGCTGTTTTTTTGGCTTGGGAAATGTAAAAAAAAACTACCAAAAGACACCCAAGGTTGATTTCAATTTATTCACGTTGTGAAAACGGCTATTTTTGTAAAATACTTTTTATATCTCAGGTTTAGCTACCGAACTGCTTTGTTGAATTTTTTTACATTCTTTGATATAAAAATTGAAGGCTATAGCCCAGAATACGTCATTTTATCGATACCATAAGGACTCGGTAAAGTCGTCTATAAATGTTGAATTTGAGGCCGATTTTGAGGCATTTTGAGCCTGAATTTGCAAAAATGAGAATATGACTTCTGAAACAACTTTTTGTAACCTTTTGATCTAGCCAATACAAATTTTTGCGACAATGTCCCTTTAAACCTCAATTATCATCTAGTTATCAATATAAGAAATATTCTATAGGGCAGCCTACATTGACACTTTTCCGAAACATATACCAACCAACGAACAAACATATCATTGAAAAGCAAATCATAAACAGTAGCGCACCCAGGGGATAGTAGGACCACACTCCACCTCCCCTCCCCACTGGAGGATCCAGGGGGCAAACAGTGAAATTCCCCCAAAATCGCCCGATTTTTGTCTATTTTCTGTAAAACCCATGTTTTCCCGATTTTAAGCCACTTTGCCCCCCCCACCCCCCCAACGTTCGGCCTGGATCCAGGCCTGCCCCCCCCAAACGTGTTAAGTGCCTCCCCCGAAAAACAGTTGACACTAGGTCTGCGAAGCAAAACGTTCATCGCACCCCCAAGGCTATGAAGATTGGCCCTTTTGGGTGAACAAGTGCGCCCCCTTCATCGGCCTGACGTCCCCTCGTCAGCCCCCCGAAACGAACATACTGGGTGCGCGCAGGATCATAAAATCACTAACCTAGCTACTGCACTTGTACAATACAAGCAAGTTTAATACGTCATTAGGCCATTGGGGTCAATTGTAACATTGTTACATTTGACCCCAAGAGAAATGTTACAATTGTCCCCATCGTAACGGGCAATTTTTAAAACCAAATTGCCGCTCGACGGGCTGGCCTAGGTGACAGATTCTGTGCTCATTTCGTAGCTAATTAAACACTCTTTATGCACTGAAACTGTTTTCGCTGTACCTTATCATACCCATCAATAAGCTTGTCATCTTAAATATTTCAAAAGTTACCAAACACCCTCAAAAACACATAATTGTGAACAGCGCCTGACTTACCCGCCGCACCGAGTTGAAACTTCGTTAACAAAGGCAGCAGCTGATTGCGCATTTCTGGTTGTGCCACTAGCTCCAACCATTGATTAGTTTAGACAATATGGCCAGTGTTACAATTGCCCTGTGTTACATTTGACCCCAGTCTCCCCTACCATCTGGTACCATCCCCATCGTTTCCACGATTATAGTAGCCGTCATGGGTGTAATTTTCCCAAAATCTTTGGGGGTGCTCAGCCGGTGGGGGGCGGCACCCCATAGGGGCGGCGGCTTTGGGGGCGGCACCCCTTCATTGCACCAAATCTGGTATTCATTGTTTTTTGCGCCTTTATAGCACAGGGAACATTCTATTTTAATGTGGGGCAGGTATTCTACAGCTTTTATCAAACGTGTTTGCTTTTTAGGCGACATCTCAAAGCTACATACACGTCTTAAAATAATCCAATCTGAGCTTAAAATATTTCCATGATCAGGGGCGCAGCCAGAGCTTTGGTATGGGGGCACACCACCTTTCAGGGGCACTTCGGGAGAGAAAGGGCACTTCTAACGTAACCTAAAAACTTACTATATCTTAGTCAATATAAACTTTTGGTTACCTTTGGTCCAAGAAAAATGCAAATTAAGAATTGACGGAGAAGGAAAACGGAAATAAAAAGAGAAAAAAGGAAAGTGTCACAGAAATCTCATGAAAATAGCCAGAACACGACTTTTTGGGATAGATTTAAAGACAAATCAGCCAACTCATGCAAGTCCTTGACATCAGAGAAATCAGCAGAGCCTGTGATATCTGTCATTATGTGCAAGATAAGACATATTGGAGTCGAAAATTCATTGATTATGCCCACTGGTTTTCTCGTGACGAGTTAGCCCTGGTTGAACGCGGATTAAGTTCCACGACTCCCACAAGGGCCGTGGCAGGAGGTGTGGCATAGTGACATTGGACGAATACAATTTTTGTTGCCGGAATAATGAGGAAGATACTTGTTTAACGCCTTCAAAAGTTCTATATTTTCAAGGATCGGTCCCAGTTGGAGTAAAGAAAAAGTAAACAGGCTGGTGGTTTGGATGGGGATGATGTGACAGGGCTGAAAATTGTGAAAAACTAGTTCTTCATTCATTTAAATTAGTTCAGGCATTAATTTTACTGATTGCCAAAACCAGGAGTCCATGTGTGCCAGCTAGAGGTCGACAACATATGCACTGAAGCGTGAAGCCCAAGTTTGGCCGCGCAGAACAGCCCTTGCTATGCAAAGCTGATGAAGTAATGATAACTAAGCATCTGTTACTGTTAGATACAGTCACCCGCGTGTCCTAAAGATCGTTTTCAGGTCACTTTGAGCACAGATTAGAAGCGCTTAACAAAGATTGTAAGGATCTTCTCAGGAGCCTCTGAACGCACGTCCATCGCTGGACAGAGGTAAGTCTCAATCTGTACAATATCGTGTACAGAATGAGATTTTCTCAGCCATGACGGAATGCTTTGAAGCAAACATGTCTATGATTAGCTCTATATATCCAAAGTAAACGAGGGCTGCTATCTCTGACGACAGCGGCATGTGCTTGAATTGTAAGCCTGGACCGCTCCTGGGCGATATCGGAGATGATTGTTAATTAAAGGCATTTCATGTGTGTCCCAAGAACGGTGAACGTTATTGTTGCTTAATGTTTGTGTCCTGATAAAAATATGACTATATTTTTTTCTACAGGCTGAAGTAGACTGCAGTAAACAAAGTGGATTACCCTCATTATCATTAACCTTCGCCCGGGTGGGGGGTCTTTTTAGACCCCCCGTCGGGTTTTTCCGAAGTGAAAAAACAGCGGCGCGCAGCGCCGCCAAACTTGGTCTAGCTGTTCCTTCATCATTTTTACATCTTTCCTAAAAATTTTGGCTCAAGGTCATATCAGGTCAGGTCACCAGGCCAGGTGAAGTGACCTCACCTCAAAAAATACTTAGGACCGCATAACTAAAAGAAGGGTTAATCGATCAAGTTGAAACTCATACCACATATTGGGCCCATCAGGAGCTACAACATTTGTTCCGTGATTTTTGATATTGGTGACCTAAGGTCATGTGCAGAGCATGACCTCCCCATTGTCAATACATGGGGAAAATCACGAAATGAGCTTTTCTCAGTAAGTATGAATGGAATCAACTTCAAACATCGGTTGCGACTTGCTTTTAGCCTATTTCTGAAGCTGATGCCAAACTTTTTGACTTGTGACCTTTAAAAGGTCACCTTAGGTCAAATAAGCATTTTTTGGTGTTTTCCTCTATAAAATTTGAATAAACTAAGATAGAGCTTTTATTTTGTCACCAAAGTGTTTGTATAGTTACTGGCAGTCAAATGATATACATCATGACTATACCAGGTCAAGTTGGGTCAGACCGTTGACCTGGGTCAGGTCAAATGATTAAATTTGACCTGACATAGCAATATCATATATCATTCGATTCGTATTGACGAGAGGATTGCAATGGTGCATAAACTATGGCTGTATCTTGTTTGGTTTGGAAGCTATTAGCGAAAAGTAAACGCCCTTATGCATGGGTGGCTATGGACATTCCCAAGAATATGCCCAATATTTAGTGACCTGTAGCTCCCTAGGCTTTGACCTGACACGAAAATGAATGCCACTGTAATGAAAGCACATCTCAAGAACTTTCGAATGGTGTTAGAAAAATGTTTCTAGCTATCATAGTTTCTGAGATATATGAGGTTTTCTTAGTACACCTCATATTAGCGATTTTGACCTATTTTGACCTCTGGTGACCTTGATATTGACCTGACAAGAAAAATGACCGAAGTATTTTCAATATCATTTCGAAGAGCTTTCGATTGCCGTTTTGCGCTTTTTTCTAGCTCTCTTAGTTTTTGAGATCGTGGGGGTCTTTTTTAGCCCCCCCACCAGGGCGAAGGTGGCTCGTACCCGCCACCGGGGCAAGGGTTAAACAAAGTTAATGTAATAGCAAGGTCACAACAACAATATAAGTAATATCTTTACAGAAAGTTTTAATTTACGAAAACAAAAACGCGAAGACTAATGAGCAACCTTCAGTGAACCAAATGAAACTTCAGGCACGATTAAAAGTATGCTACACAGACTACAATTATACCAGCATCAGTTTCGCTACTAGACTATTTTTATGCCAAATGCAGACTCAAAAGAGGCGGTTTAGTTTGAGGCTCGCATCGAATTCAGTTGGCGTGTTGAGTGGAGGGGCATATTGTTTTAATCCATGCTTCGTGGAGAGCTGGAATATAATGATCCCATGACGATTTTTTTATGGAATACATTGATGCTGTGAAGTTTTTCTAAACCGAGTGAAGAATCATTTGAAACCAGTCATCAGACTTGTTATTACGGTGATCATTCTATGAGCTTCAGAAAACATTACTTGCTAGACACAATCTAGTCCAAGAGACTACATAGAGTCTAGGACGGGAATTCAATGAGCATGATTCTGCCTGATTCTAATCGAGTTTGACACCAGAATCTGGACTCGCTTTCAGCACTGACTCAGTTTATCCAAAAGGAATCAATTTCTCTCTCAGTGTACACTAGGGGGGCCCTTTTGGCAACTTTTTCTTTAATGTTTCGGGACTAGTGGGTTTCTGATGTTCTCGGACCCACTGGTTTTGAATTTGACTTGAAATTTTGAATTTCGAATTTTTCAGCCCGCCCCTGCGCCTTCAAGTTTTCGAAAAAAAAACAGAGAAAATGCAGGTTTTTGCATCCCCAAACAGCAATCACTGAGAATAGCAAAATAAAATTTAATTCATCAGTAGAACAGTTTCTTACCTACAGATCTGCGCAAACTGCATGTTCATGGGGTTTCTTATGCCTTATTCATTGCGCCTCAAATATTGCGATTTTTTGCCTAACGGTGGTATACTGTGCCACACGGCACCTTACGGCGCGTTGCTCTCCGGGCAGTCCAGGAAGCATGCCAACTTAAAATGTGGTACTTTTGCATTAAATTTCGCATGAATTCGATGAGGAATGCCAGTTTACATGGTTTTCTATTTCAAAAGGTGACAGGGGCGGATGTAAGCAATTATTTTTCGGGAGAAAATTAGCGAAAATAGTGAAAAATCCTTTATTTAGAAAGAAAGTGAGGCAAATCGGCAAACCTTGGCGACCGACCGGTTTCTGTAGGTAGTGCCACTCTTGATTAGGGGATACCACGATATCAGAAAATTAAGCATTATGACAAGAACTGTAGTTAAAAGGCATAAAAACAAAACATTGTCAGAGTACCTTTATTACTCGATGAAGAAAGACGACAGCCCTCCACTGCCAAGAGCTACAGGGACAAGGACTGAACCGAAAGCAGAATCGACTCCGGGCACCACCCGCGTCTATTTTCCCTGACGGCAGCGAAACGTATCTTGTTAAGCGCCTTGCCATCTTGTCAGCGCACCACACGCTGGCAACTGACTCGCTGTCAGTTTTAAGGCCCTCTATTGACTGAGTGTGGCACGGAATGCCTGTCCGGAGAGATGACCCGACTTAAGTCCTGAGTTGGGTCTGCGTAAAGCCGTTCAGGAAGGGTGGCTCCACATTGGGTGCATGGCAGACCCTTTTACGCTGCTGTGCAGCTCCATGTAGCTGGTCGCACACCGCTTGAGCTGCCCCGGCAGCACCTGGTAGCGCCGGACACAGGCACCATGCGCTCGGCCCTTCAAAGTTGGACCTGTGCGCCCACCAGAGGGGCTGTCCGTCGGCTGCTGGGAGGTGCTGGGAGAGCACTGCCCGCTCTCAGAAGCGACGTGCTGCTCACTGCAGGAGGTGTTGGGTGTACGCGCCAGATAGGGACTTGACTTGACGCGCCAGATAGGGACTTGAGTCGCTCTTGACTCTGGGGAAGTTGGCGATTGGCAGCAAGTGCACTGCCCCAGAGATTTCTCCCTATTCAGCTGGGACCTGAAGCTAGCGTACCTCTGTGCAAAGACGGGATACGGGGAATGCTAGTGCTGTCGCCCATAAGGCACACGGCAAACTGTACCAGGCGCGGTGGTACACGGCCCAGAGTCACCTGCTGCGTCTGTACATGTCCAGGGCTGAGCCATCGTCCTGAGATACAGGTACTGGCGCAGTACCTGGTCTGTGTCTACGTGCCAATGACAGTCCGAATCAAGCACGAGTGGGACGCTGTCCACGCTGCGCGCCATCTGTCAGAGGAGCTGCGGCTGCAGCGAAGGTATGTACAGTCAGTTGCGAAAGTATCGTTCCGCTGCCGACCCACTAGTTTGGAAGTCACTGTACGCTGTAGCGCTGAGCCGGGCGAGTGGGCGGGCATTGGGCGGGGACAGCTGAGGAGGGGTGGAACTCACGCCTCAGACATGTTGTTTGGTCAAGTTGAGGTCAGTTATACATGGGTGCCACAACTGCAGATTCAAACTAAAATGGACGCAATGTTCGCATCACATGCCACCTGAAATGTTCGCATCACATGCCACCTGACGGGGTTTCTTTATGCCTCTCTTGAGGTCTATAGAATTGGGATATTGCCAGGCGTGCACCAAGGATTTTCGTTTGGGGGCCCGGCTGACGAAGCGGGGGGCTGATGGGAGGTGGCATGTTTGACAGGGCGTGCCAGGCTACTGCAGGGGAAAAATTGGCCAGAGAGGGTATTTATCAGGTAAAAAGCAATACATATTTGTCGTATGGTGTAAAACGCAAGTGAAGGGGTCATAAGCGTCGCCACCGCGCAAAAAAGGGGGCAGCTGAACTCCAACCTGATGCTGACAAAAAAATTTCCACGTCAGGACAAAAAACTGTCTGAATTTGGGCTCCTCGCTGCCTTCCGCAGCGGCTGGTTATAAGCATTTGCAGTTTTCTCCCATTTTGACTGAGATCAGTAAATTTTTGGCCGAAAAGTCGGGGATCAGGCCCCCTGGCCCCCCTTTTCCAACGCTTATGGAAGGTGATACAATTATTATAAACCTGGCCTGTGGTTGAATCACATATTGAGTGAATAATTCACCGGAGGGGCTACACACTGTGAGCAGGGGCGGTAAGGTGAAAGAACTGGAACTAAAAGCCAGATCAAGCCTCATTTCTGCTCTTGATGGGTGACTCCAGCGGTCAGTTATTACCAGAACCCACGTCGAGTGCCACCCCAGACATGGCCGAGGGCCGGCACTTTGGAGTCAAAGCGTTTGGGGGAAGGGGGCCCGGGCCCGCTGACCCTCTCCTTGGGTGCGCTACTGGGTATTGCAGAGCGTGGCGGATTGAGGGGGTTAATCAAGGGTGACATTGACCTATCCCATTTCCACGATTTTCTCTTATTTTCTTTGCAGACTTTTTTTACGATTCTTAGGTCTGTTGTCCCCCAGACCACCAGTTCAAACTCGCAGGTAATTGTAAATTTCTTTGAATCAAAATCTCCCAACATTCTTGATTTTTTCCAGTTCGGGGATCAACCTAGAAACAGAAATTTAGGGAAAATTGATGCTACCTTGGTATATTAAATAAACTCTATACGAATTCAGACCTAAATATGTATATGCGTAATTACCGAAAGAAAGGCATCATCATCAAACGCATCATTTAAGATGCCTACTTTAATTGGACATCACTGTCAAAGCTTGTCCATGGCGTATAGGGGGCATTCCATGACAGATCGACAAGTCGATAACACCCTCATATCTCAGATTTCGGTGTATGTTTTGTGAGGGGGGCTATTGATGAAGCTGATGACTATTTTTCTATTCATTTTGCTCCCTGACTTACGGATTGAAAATTTTAGCCTCAAGCATTTTGATCATATTCACTTACTTGTCTTTTTAAAGACGAAATTTTACCTGTGTGATTCTAAAAATACCATGAAGACTTGATCTAGGTCTCTTAAGGATAAATTATGAATTTTGGCTCATGAGAAATATAGCTCAAAAAATAAAATTTTGAATGTATTATACATTCTTCATTTTTTCAAAATCTATGAAAAATTGTTTTCCTATGCCTTATTTTAAACTTTTTGAGGCTCATATTACTCTTTATACTTTTCTCTATAAGATTCAGCAATAAAAAGAATGGAGTCTTTAACCAATCGCGAGTTCTGAGTTCCCAAATGTCCCGATCCCCACTTTTGTGAGGTTCGTTCGCCGGCGCGGCCCGCCGTCGTTGCGGCTATCAAACGTCTCTGGTCACGAAAAATACCTTCCCACAAATCCCACCATTGACACTTGTGTCAACGATGGGATTCGTGGGGCATGAGGGTAAGGATGTATTTAAAACAATAAACTGTAATTAATGTCCCATTTCTTAACACCCGCACTGGAGAGGGGTCTGACACTTACGCGCACTGGTGGGCCCCCTGAGCGCTCGGAAATTAAGAGACGTAGAAAAATTCCGGTTGCAGGCTGGGTGGGAGCTATTGAAATCTATACTATGACCGATTTCGATTGACCTAGGTAAGTACCGTCCAGTTCAAACGAGGTCATAAGGGTCATGTATGAGCCGTGCTGGATATTTTTCTGGAAATGCTGTGATTAAGCGCAAAAAAGTTAAGAATGCACTAAAAACGGACCAAGGTCAAAAAATTGGTTAAGTCATTCAAGTTCATTGACCTATAACGTCACAATATTACATATTCCCTATAATTACACCATATCTAGCACCATAGCAACCGTTGGACGGAAATGAGGATTGACCTGTACCCTGACATTTTACTTTGACCTGTGCCTTGACCTTTACATTGAGTTATCTTAACTTGGACGTCGTAGCATGGTATGCGTCATACTGGGTAACGCCATGCGATCGGAAGCACCGGACCAATGACTTTGAGAATGCTGGTATGGCGTTGAACTGTGGGCTTGATCTTCATGTTGGGTGAACTTGACATATAACCTCATTTCATATACCGCTATAACTTTGCCAGTCGGTCTTTGATGCACGCAAACTGGCACAACCGCGCGATTGCAGCGATCTCAAAATAAAGCGTTTACCTTTGAAAGTCTATAATTACAAAATTGGGGCCGATTTTCAAGATAATTTGACCAATCGACGTGCCATTGGATATTCTCAAAAGTAGCTATTTAGCATTTTTGGCCACGAAGGGTTCTCCCGCCACCTTGAAAAAGTAGGTAAGGGCTTCCGAGGCTCCCCTCCAGTGTGCTTGTTATCACGCGCTGGTATGAGGTCCCAGGCCACCTTTACTAGCATGGGGGGTACTCATCCCCCTACGATCTTAGCAACAATGCTTGGAAGGGAAAAGGAAAGCAGTGTTCCATTGCTTCCCTCGATCTCTACCAAAAATGCTTATACAACTTTTCGTTCAGGTCATTTTTGTGGTCTCGGAGGCCAAGGTATGTTTCCATAAGAATACAACGGAAACTTAAATCTTGTATCGTAATGGCTAATAAACTATAACAAGAGTAAAGTTATTGCCATCGTTGAAATGTATGTGCAGAAACAAAAACTACTCAAATTAGCTACTGAGCTCAGAAAATGCTTCGATAAGGCAATCACGAGAGAAGGAACATTGAAGATTCACAAGTTCGTGCTGGTTAATTCGAAGGCCATTATTGTGCATGAGCTCTCGAACGACTAGGGACAGAAGGTTCAAGTTTCACATTTAATATGTGAACTTCATTTGCGCCACGGGATGGAGTCGTTCTTCCGATCCGTTGGTCAGATCTTAACCCTCGCCCGGTGGGGGCGTTTGAAAACCCCGTCGGTTTTTTTCCGGCGGCAAGAAAAACGGCAGCGCCAAGCGCCGCCGTACTTGGTACAGCTTATTCTTGATCAAGTCCGCAACTTCCCGCAAAATTTTAAGGTTAAGTCATCTCAGGTAAGGTCACTAGTGCAGGTCAAGTGACCTCATCTCAAAAATGTTTAAGGTGGCATAAGCAAGAAATGGGGAATCCATCGAATTGAAACTTATACCACATAATGGGCCCACCAAGCGCTAAGAAATATATTCCGGGGTTTTAATATCGATGACCTAAGGTCAAGTACAGACCATAACCTCTCGATTGGAAATGCATGGAATAAAAGGTATTGGGTTGTATTTGTGTAGATACAACTGAGAATACCTTCATATTCTCAAAATCGTAGTATCCTGTGCCCCTTTCCAGGTTCATTTTGCAATTTTTGACCCGTGACCTCTGAGAGGTCATCTGGGGGTATTTAAGCAGTTTTCAGACTTAGGTCAATAACTTTGCATGACATGATGAAACAGCTTTTATTTTGATGTCATTGCGTTCAGGCTGCTATTGCAAGTCGATTGATATGCATATCGACTATGCTAGGTTAAAAAATGACCTTGACCTGACCTGGGGTCAGGTCATTTTTGTGTTTTGACCTAGTATGGTCATAATCTACATCATTAGATTCGCCGTGACGAGAGAAAGCGAATGGTTCTAACTCAGCTCTCAGACGCTAGAGAACAAAAACTTTACCCAAAATGCCACTTTCTTTGACCTGTCATGACATGACCTCAATATTGAACTCAGCCAAAAAGTGACTAAGATAGTTTCTTCATGAATTTGTATGAGCTATCCAGCAGCATTCGCGTTTTTTCGCTATCCCGCATAGGGGCCAAGTTAGAAGGGGTTGTTCAAACACCCCACCTACCGGGGCGAGGGTTAATAACAATATGACATATTTATGTCAAAAGGTACTCCTTGTGTTTCAGTGTTAGTTACGTGTACTAAAAAAACACGGTTGTCATCACAACTAACTGTATGCAGCTAATGACATCATGATTGACTTTCCAGTGGTTTCAAAGACCATTCAGAAGAACACGTTCTAACGTGTAATTCTGAACGAAAATAAAGTAAAGGACTTCGCTCCGCAGCCGCAACTAACGCCGTTCGGTCCCTGTAGGTTCACATATGATATGGTAATAGCAGACTAATGGTACCAAGCGGAATGGGTCTGTAATTTTTTAAGCCAGAGGGAGAACGATTTTTTTAATGGGCTGGATAGTGGCTTGTTTCCACAATTATGGACATTTCTCCTCATTAAGGGATTTGTTGGAAAGAGTGGTACGTGGTTTGTAGATCAGTATCGCCGTTAGCTTCAAAATACGAGGGGAATTCCGTCGGGACCTAAGGGATTTATTGAAATTGAGTGAGTTTAGTTGGTTCAACACTTCTCGCTGGGTGATAACGATGTTGTTTAAAGGAGGGCTGATTTCTCTGTTTGTGTCCATGTGAGGCTGGGATTGATCATCGATGTGTCGCCTGAATAACGAAGCGCAATATTTATTCTATATTTAATATAATATTATATTATATAATATGATTTAATATAATATGATGTAATATAATATTCTAATATTACCTATCTATTGTGATATTGAGATGGATTTTGCTTGAACTGGACATGCGTCGCTAAATTTTTTTGCACCATCCATCTTTCCCAGCCTTCCCCCTGTCACTCTTCTTAGCCAATTTGAATTGCGATTACATTTGTGAATGCTTCTTAAAACCTCCGATGTCACCCATCGGTTTCTCCCGCTGTTAATTTTTAATTGCCTTTTCATCTATCACCACTGATCACCACGCTTATCGATCTCTATCCGTCTCTATTAATCCCGACCTCTTCTGTATGGATGCAACAAACCCAGTAGCATGCACCTGCCCGAGTTAGTCAAGGGCACGCTCAGTACCAGGGGCGTAGGAACGGTTTGAAAAGTGGGGGGGCCAACCTTAGAGGGGGCCCACCTCAAGGGGGCCCCAGTCCACGGGGGCCTATAATTTTAAAAATTTTAGATAGCTCGTTTAGTGTAATAAGGCATGCATGCACACAAGGATGACAATGTATGGAAAATTGAGAAATTAAATTTTTTCCCTATGATTTCGAGTTGTACCTATTATGATGTAATAAATAATAGTAAAACGCCAAAAAAACAATTTTTGTTTTTTACCTAGACCCTTTTCAAATACGAAATACATTTTTAAGCTTTTTGTGAGGATTTCAATCATTTTTTTACCACGAGCGCGTTTTTTATATTTACAGATGTTTAGGCCCTTTTCATTACATTTACAAAATTAAGAACTGCTTAGAAAACTACAGACAATGCTTTGATACCAAATAGCCTCACTTCGCTATGCCTAATCACCTTGTATTTGCTTATTTAATGACGAAAATGGGAACATTTATGTAGGTTATTACTGATCTATTCTTTCCATCATTAGAGATTGATTTAGGTAAAGGCTGATCACAATAAATACGCCTAGCTATATTTCGATGGCTAAAATGCAGAGTTCCAGCATGACTGCAAGTGCAATGTTGGTACTTGATGGCCAGCTTTGTAATGCCGAGGAGGTGTGGGCATGGTGTTATAGTGGTCCGCAACCCTGCTTTCCACGCGACCAACTCGGGTTTAAGGCACGGCAGATTCCTTGTGCAAGGAGCAATTTGACTCCAAAGAAACCCCTCCAACAGGGAAAGAGTAGGCGACGCCATATAACCCTGGCATCGAAAGACGTCGTGCCTTTCGATGGCTCAGGGACGACTGTTGCTCGGCATTTAGTGCAGGGTCCGTGTCCGATTCATATTTTGTGTTGGGATTGATATGGAATGGAGTTTGATTGGGCCCAGTTCTCGGGACTCATTTGGAAACACTCGGGTAGTAGGTTCCTTGGCTTTGTTACGAAGCGCTCCTCCTCCAGGGGCTTGCAGGCAGCGTACTACCGAACTTGAACGTTCCCAGACAAGCTATCGGGGCCGTTTGGGTTTCTTGTTCTATATTACAGTTGCTGATATTTGTATATTCGTTGCGGGGGCCCACCTCAAAAGGGGGCAGTATCCCCCTCACCCCGGTTCCTATGCCTATGCCGCCCAGGGGCCGCCAAATTATCTCGGAGGGCCCCAAAGTCCAGACCATGGCTCAGGAAACCAGATCAGTCAGCTCAAGGGCCCAGACCAGTGCATTAGCTTTGGGACCAGCTTATCAAGGGACCCTACATAAGCACAGCACCGATAGAAGCTCATCACAGGGAAGCTCCAGATTCCCACAGGGTGCCAGATTAGCTTAGGGGCCCGGTTCAGCTCGGAGGTCCCCAGGTCGACTTATGTAGGGTCTCAAAACAGCTCAAGGGACTTCAAGCTCACGGATCCCAGCTTAGCTCAATGATGCTAGAACAGTTCAGAGGCCCCAGACCAGCTCAGGGCTCTTGTTCAGTACAGGCCAGCTCAGCTCAGGGGCCCAGATCGGCTGATATAGCGTCTCCTCTCACACCAGCTCAGGGGCTCCATTCAAGCTCACGGCCCCAACTTAGCCCAGGGACCCTAGAAGAGTTCAGGGCCCCCATACCAGATCAAAGGCCCCAGTTAAGCAAAGCTGTACCCAGATTAGCTCAGGGCCCCATCTAGGCTTAGGGGTCCCAGGGTGGCTGATGTAGAGTCACAGAACACAGTGGCGTAGCCAGGATTCGGCCAAGGAGGGGTCCAACTACCGTCGGGGGCCCCAGGCCGGGGTTCTCTTAGCAACCGGGCCCATCTCCTATATCTTTTGTATAGTATTTCAACATTATAACATTCACACGAAGGAAATTTTGTTATGGCTTTTTAAGCATTCATTCTTATTTTGTTTATAGCTTGGTTTTTCAATCCGACCAAGTGTTGGTAAACTAAGGTCACCAAATAATAAGGATGGCCCATAACTTATATGGTAGCGTGGCTATAATAACAGCTTTGAGCCATATTTCGGGAAGTTCAATGTTGATGCACGCATGATGTTAAACCTGAGTCTACCTCAATTCACTCGGGTAATC
This sequence comes from Lepas anatifera, assembly GCA_034440635.1. Classification (NCBI taxonomy): domain Eukaryota; kingdom Metazoa; phylum Arthropoda; class Thecostraca; family Lepadidae; genus Lepas; species Lepas anatifera. Next base: position 79,663 of record JAOTON010001438.1, on the reverse strand, counting down.
AGACATGAAGTTATTGGAGGTCAGTCGTTTTGAGTACGAAGAAATGATCTACGGGAAATGATTAGCAATTATTTCCCGGTGTCGAATCCATGAACTCTTTAATCAGGAAATTTCCAAAGAAACGAAAAAAACGAATAAAGATACAAGGGATATGGGAGTGTGTACTGAACGTTACATAACCTCTATTCCGTCGACAGATCCTGTTGAGATCCATTTACTTTCTTACCCTTGCTATCTTGTAAACGAGCAAATTACCAAGACAAAAGGCGCCCAAGATATCTATCGCTTTGGCTCACTCTGTTATTGTTATTTTCAACCTTGCATACCTATTTTTCTTTTTGGGATTATGCTCATTAATTTCTGTCATTACCCTAGTTTGTCTGGTTTCCTACGAAAATATTGGAAAGTTGTTTATTTCAGAATATTTAGGAATGTATTTATTGGTGTTAAGCTACTCGATTAAAAATTGACTAGCCCTGTTTGATTTGCTCTTATGATAAAATTATATTAATTTTTGCCTTTCCTTCGATATTGGTGCCTGATCGACATGTTTCAATTTGTCCTTCTTTAGTACGCAATAGGGGTAGGTACATTTTTTCCGAGGCATATGATTTTGAAAATTTTTATTTGAGCTCTGGAGCCACCTAACACCAACACATGGCGGCACTCACAAAGATAATTTTCAGCCGCCGTCCCGATTATATCTCAAGGGGTCTCTGAGAGTGATTCACGGCGCCTGTTGATCAAAACTGGGGGCCCCTGAGAATCTCTCGGGGCTCCTGAGATTAGTTATCGGCAGAACCTCTGAGACTAATTATTGGGCCCCCAGATTTGCTCTGGAGGGGGAGGGGCTGAGACTGACTATCGTGACCATCCAGATTAGCTATTGGGGTCCCCTGACGCTGTCTTTGGGGTGGGGGGGGGGGCTGGGAATGACTTCCGACAGCCCACTGAGACTTACTCTAGGGCACCCCTGAGACAAACACCTGGGGGGGGTGGAATCACCTCTGAGACTGTGTCTTTGGCGTTCCTGAGACTGACTCTCGGAGGCTCCAGATTAGTTCTCGCGGGCCTAAGGCTAACTCCGGGCCCATGAAACCAAAAATCGGGAGCACCTCTGGAAATTACTCTCAGAACCCTGAGATTAACTATCGGATGTCTCTGAGACTGACAACGGGGAGCCCTCTGAGACTAACTTTTGGGTGCTCCCTGAGATTGACTCTTGGGGCCGCTTATACCAAAACTCGGGGGGGGCACAGCCTGAGGCTAAATCTCGAGGGCTCCCAAAATTACCCCTCTGGGGCCCCCTGAAACCAGCACCCTGCAGATCAAATTGGACTAACTCTCGGACCCCCGGATTAACTCTCGGAGCCACCTGAAACTAAATATTGACTCCTGAGAGAGAAACCCGTGAGACTATGAGGGCCCCCTGAGACCGACTCTTGGGGTGCTCTGAGACTCACTCTTGTGGTTCTTTGAGACAGACTCTCAGGGGGACCCCGAGACCGAATCTCGGGGTCCCCTAAGACAGACTCTTGTGGTCCCCTTGACCGACTCTTGGGGTTCTCTGAGACTGACTCTCAGGGGCCCCTGAAATAGACTGTTGCAGGGCTCTGAGAACCACTCTCTGGGGGGGCCCTGAGACTAGCTCGGCCCCCCTCCTCTGAGACAGACTCCCGGGGCCCCTGATACCGACTTTTGGGGCTCCTGATACCAACCCTCAGGGGCCCCGAAATCTACCTTCGGGGGGCCTTGAGACCGACTCTCAGGGCGGGGGCCGTGAGGCCGACTCGGGACGCCCTGAGAATGAATCTTCAGGGGCCCCTGAGACTAACTCTGGGGGCCACGTGATCAGAGAATCCTTTGCAGTGGTTCAGATTGGCCCAAGGGGTGGGGGTCTGCGGACGCCTAGGGCCCCCTTGGCTACACCACTGCATCCACACTTTCGGGGGCCCTCCGAAATCACCATTTGGAGGCCCCTAAAATAATTGCTCCCCCTAAACCAATACTCCGGAGCCTCTTGATACTGATGCCCGGGGGTCCTAAGACCAAGCTCGGGGTCCCATTTAGATCAGGCTCAGGGGCACCCTTAGACCCATGCTCGCGCTTTTCTCAGGAGTAACTCGACACCGATGTTCCGGGGCCCTCAAGATAAATATTTCGAGCCCCCCGAGACTAATGCTTGGTACTCTGGAGCCCCTCGATGCCGATGCTCAGGGGTCCTGAACCCAGGTCTGGGGGCCTCTGGGACCAAACTCTGGGTCTCATGAGGCCAATGCTCGTGCTTCACTCATGAGTCCCTCGATATCAATAGTCGGGGGCACCCTGAGGGGATCCTGAACCCCTGAGACCAAGCTCGGGGGCCCCTGAGACCAAGCTCGAGGGGACCCTGAGACCAAGCTCGGATGCTCCCTGAGACCAAGCTCGAGGGCCCCTGACACCAAGCTCGGGGGTTCCTTGAGACCAAGCTCGAGACCCCGTGAGACCAAGATCGAAAGGCCCGTGAGACCAAACATCGAAAGGCCCATGAGACCAAGCTTGCCCCCCTGAGACCAAGCTCGGTTGTCCCCTGAGACCAAGCTCGGGGCCCCTGAGACCAAGCTCACGGGCCCCCGAGATCAATATTCGGTATTCCAGAGCCCTCGATACCGATGATCGGGGGCCCCCCTGAGACGAAGCTCGGAAGACCCGTGAGACCAAGCTCGGGGCCCCTGAGTCCAAGTTCAGGGGTCCCCTGAGACCACGCTCGGGGGCCCTGAGACCAAGCTCTGGGGCACCCTGAGACCAAAATCGAAAGGCCCGTGAGACCAAGATCGAAAGGTTCGTGAGTCCGAGCTCAGGGGGCCCCTGAGACCAAGCTCAAACGTTCCCTGAGACCAAGCTCGGAGGGCCCCTGACACCGAGCTCGGGGCCCCTGAGACAAAGCTCGGGGGGGCACTGAGACCAAGCTCGGTGGCCCTCTGAGACCAAGATCAGGGCCCCCCGAGACCAATGCTCATGTTTTCCAGTGCATACGGTCAGCCTTATGCATCAGATGCCCTCGGATGCCCCCTGAAACCAAGCTTGAGGGCCCCTGAAACTAAGCTCGAGGAGAGGGGGGCCTGAGACCAAGCTTGGGGACATCCCTGAGACCAAGCTCGGGGGTCCCCTGAGACCAAGCTCGGGGGCCTGAGACCAAGCTCGGGGGGTTATCTGAGACCAAGCTCGGAGGGCTCCCTGACACCAAGCCCGGGGGGCCCCTGAGACCAAGCTCAGGGGCACTGAGACCAAACTCGAAATGCCCCTGATACCAAGCTCGGGGGCCTGAGACCAAGCTCGGGGGGTTATCTGAGACCAAGCTCGGAGGGCTCCCTGACACCAAGCTCGGGGGCCCCTGAGACCAAGCTCAGGGGCACTGAGACCAAACTCGAAAGGCCCCCTGATACCAAGCTCGGGAGCTCCCTGAGACCAAGCTCGGGAGCTCCCTGAGACCAAGCTCGGAGGGCCCCCAGACACCAAGCTCGGGGCCCCTGAGACCAAGCTCGGGGGCCCCTGAGACCAAAATCGAAAGGCCCGTGAGACCGAGCTCGGGGAGGAGGGGCCCTGAAACCAAGCTCGGGGGCCCTGAGGCCAAGCTCGGGACCCCCTGAGACTGAGCGCAGGGGTCCCCCAAGATCAATATTCGGTACTCTGGAGCCCTCGATACCGATTATCGGGGGCCTCCTGAGACCAAGCTCGGGAGGCCCCCTCCCCACCGAGACCAAGCTCAGGGGCCCCGAGATCAATTTTTGTGTTTTTAGTGCATAAGGTCGGCCCAAGGGGGTCCGCGGACCCCAGGGACCCCCCTCCCCTGGCTACACCACTGTCAGAACATCTCAAGAGACCCATTCAAGCTCACGGCCGCCAGGTCAGTGGCTGTAAAGCCTTATAGGGGTCCCAGACCATCTCAGGGGCCCTCAGTTCAACACAGAGGCCCATATTAGCTCTGATGACCAGATAAGCTTAAGGGCCTGGATCATCCAGGGGCCCCTTGCCGGCATATTTGGGGTTTCAGAACAGTCCAGGGTTTCAATTAAAGCTTATAACCCAATTTCAAAGCAGGGGCCCTATTCCTGTGCAGGGGCCTCAGATAAGTTTAGGGTCTTCTGTGCATCACAGGGGATCCAGATTAGCTCAAAGGACAATATTAACTTTACGGTCCCAGCTCAGCTCAGGGGCCCCCCAGGTCGGTGGATATAGGTTTTGGCCAACTCACGGGGCCCTGTTCAAGGTTACGGCTCCTAGCTCAGTTTAGGCATCCTAGAACAGTTCATGCTGCCCAAACCATCTCCGGGGCGCTCAGTTCAGCTCAAAGAGCCCAGATTAGCTCGTATGGTATCAGAGGCCAGTTCAGGGGCCCCGAGAAGCTCAGGGGGCCTTAAAATCAACTCATATGACCTCAACTTAGTTTAGGGGCACAGGTAAGTTTAACGGGGTTCCGGGGCAAGCTATCGGGCCAGTTTGAGTTTCTCGCTTGATATTACAGTTGTTAATATTCTTACCTCCGTTGCGGGGGCCCATCACAGAAAAGTGGGGGGCCAGTGACCCCCCTGGCCCCCCGGTTCCTACGCCTATGCTCAGTACGGCTCCTCTCGCAGGCAAACCACAGCACAAATGGGCAGCAGTTTGAAAGACAATACAGCACGCCCCGTGTTGAGGAATTAACGTGCCTTACATTCGCGCGTCCCCAGCTATATAATGGTACAGTAACTGTGCAATTGGCTCTCCGATCACCCCTAAACGGCGCGCTTCCTAGCACCTGCTACCTCTTCGCCGGGTCACAAGATCACATTCTCCGCAATCCGATGCCGGCTCAGCTTGCGCCGGCACCACCCGCTCAGGTCACGCGACAGCGAGGGTCGTCTCCGCAGACCATTCAGCTCCGTGTTCAGGTCACGTGACAGTGAGGGTCGTCTCCGCAGACCACTCAGCTCCGTGGCAGCAGGGGCGGCAGCATACAGAGACAACGGTAGGAAAACATGCAAGATAAAAGTATGAAAGACAGGTCCCCCAGTTAGATATAACGCGGCACATACGCTAATGATGACGATGGCGGAAAGGCCAGGCCTTCCGCTGATCTTAGCCTGGACGCGGTGCTGCATATGGCGCCGGGGTGACTTAATGCTCGCCCGAAATACGGCCCTTGAATGTGCAAAATGGAGCTCGGATAATTTTGAACAAAGGTTTCACAAACGTGCTAAATTTGGCATCAAATCTTTTTAAAGTCGCGCATCCCTAAACGTATGCAAAGGCGCTATCACAATGCAATAGGGTCTCAACTATCGCCCCTGAACGATGCGCTGCGTGACATCTGCTACCCCTTCGCTGGGTCACAAGGTTACATTGCCCGCATTCCGATGTCAGCCCAGCTCCACCCCCTCAGGTCACGTAACGGCGAGGGTCGTCTCCGACATGACAATGTGTGGAAAGCTAAACATGTTTGCTCCTAGAAGCATCATTTGATAGGTTGGCATCAGTATTCAGTTTTGGAAAAAACTGCCAAGCTATGCAAAACCAACCCGGGTTCGAACCAGCATGCTCTGTAAGAGAGCGTAACACCCTACCCACTACACCACGGCTCCGCACACTGCCGTCACCCCACTAGTCCGGACAGGCGACCCGTTTGGAGGTCACGTGACTCTGCCGCCAGTACCTCCGACTGATCGAGGACACTCGCGGTGACGGAATCTGGCGTTGAACGCTGGAGTGGGCCAGAAAGTAATTTCAAGAGAAGCGCTGGCATCCCAAAATATTATTGAAATCGATGTTTCGGAACAGTTAAGATACAACAATCCGCTGTAACCACTGTGACGTCCCTATCATAGGTAAGATGGTGCTGCAAAGTGTCAAGAGACCGATCATGTTGAGGGGCTGGCTCATCAGTCATTAATTAGTTTGAGTTCTGCATCCCTTGCACCTCATGGGTGAATTCAGGGAAGGCAAGTGAGGGCACTTGCTCCCTTCCCTAGATTGAGCCTCGACGCCCCTTAATGGTCGCGGCTTCTCCTAAAATGTCAGTGGCGCCATGATAAACTTTCGTTTGCCACCCGTTTACTCTTTCCGTCAGGATGCAAATGAGCACCCCACGATAGGTTTTGGTTTATCACCCCTCCCCCTTCTGGCTCAGATGGCGACCCGCTTTCAATCATGCGTCGTCCCATAAAAAATCCTGTATTTGCCCATTCTGCAACCCCGACAACCATGTTATCCCCACTCCTGCCAACTTTCTGGCAATAATGTGACCTCTGCTCCCCCCTCCACCTCCTGGCAGTAACACTACCCTAAAACACACGGTCCTACCTCCAATGGTATTTGGGGTTCAGCTCTCAATAGTGGGGAGGGATACTTGGTGGCCCACCGCAGCGGAACCGAGAAATTACCATTATGGTGCTTCGCCTCTCTGTCGGGGAGGCTCAAATACAGGAGTTTCCACGACTGAAAGTGAAATCATTGGGTCACCCCACCCTCCCCGGCTGACCCCAGCCTCATCGGTCCGACCCGCTAACCGCTGGGGAGGTCGACCAGCCGAACAGGCCACGCCCTCAGACATGTGGTTCCCAAACTTCATGTTTCCGCCTGGTCGGACACCCCTGGAACGGAACGATACTTTCGCAACAGACTGTACATGCATGACCTGTGACGCACTGACAGTTTTGCAGGATAGCGTGGCGAAGGACGCTCTCATAGCGCATACAGAAAGCATCATTTTGGCGATGCTGGGTGACGACGACCAGAAAATCAGAGCTGCAGCTGTCAGTAAGATCGTCTCGTCCCGGAGCGTGAGGTTAACACAAGCGCAGATGAAGCCGGTCCCTATCCGTGCGTACACCCAACGCCTCCAGCAGTGAGCAGCGCGTCGCTTTTGAGAGCGGGCAGTGCTCTCCCAGCACCTCCCAGCAGCCGGCGCACAGGCCCAACGTTGAATGGCCGAGCGCATGGTACCTGTGTCCGGCGCTACCAGGTGCTGCCGGGGCAGCTCAAGCGGTGTGCGACCAGCTACATGGAGCTGCACAGCAGCGTAAAAAGGGTCTGCCATGCACCCAATGTGGAGCCACCCTTCCTGAACGGCTTTACGCAGACCCAACTCAGGACTTTAGTCGGGTCACCCCTCCGGACAGGCATTCCGTGCTACACTCAGTCAATAGAGGGCCTTAAAACTGACAGCGAGTCAGTTGCCAGCGTGTGGTGCGCTGACAAGATGGCAAGGCGCTTAACAAGATACGTTTCGCTGCCGTCAGGGAAAATAGACGCGAGTGGTGCCCGGAGTCGATTCTGCTTTCGGTTCAGTCCTTGTCCCTGTAGCTCATGACAGTGGAAGGCTGTCGTCTTTCTTCGTCGAGTAATCAAGGTACTCTGACAATGTTTTGTTTTTATGCCTTTTAATTACAGTTCTTGTCATAATGCTTAATTTTCTGATATCGTGGTATCCCCTAATCAAGAGTGGTACCACCTACAGAAACCGGTCGGTCGCCAAGGTTTGCCGATTTGCCTCACTTTCTTTCTAAATAAAGGATTTTTCACTATTTTCGCTAATTTTCTCCCGAAAAAATTGCTTACATCCGCCCCTGTCACCATTTGAAATAGAAAACCATGTAAGCTGGCATTCCTCATTGAATTCATGCGAAAAATAATGTAAAAGTACCACATTTTAAGTCGGCATGTTTCCTGGACTACCCGGAGAGCAACGCGCCGTAAGGTGCCGTGCGGCACAGTATACCACCGTTAGGCAAAAAACTGCAATATTTGAGGCGCAATAGATAAGGCATAAGAAACCCCATGAACATGCAGTATGCGCAGATCTGTAGGTAAGAAACTGTTCTAACTGATTAATTAAATTTTATTTTGCTATTCTCAGTGATTGCTGTTTGGGGATGAAAAAACCTGCATTTTTTCTGTTTTTCGAAAACTTGAAGGCGCAGGGGCGGGCTGAAAAAATTCGAAATTCAAAATTTCAAGGTCAAATTCGAAATCAGCGGGTCTGAGAACATCAGAAACCCACTGGTCCCGAAACATTAAAGAAAAAGTTTCCAAAAGGGCCCCCCTACTACACAGTCCAGTGATGTTGCCAGATGCACGTGACTGTGCGGGATGCTATTGTCTATGAGGATGGCTGTGCCTCCCTTACGCATAGCAGCGTTTACGTTATGTCGATACCAAGAGTAGCCCGAGATTTTGAATTTATCATTATCTTTATCATTAAAGTGGGTCTCTTGTAATGCTGCTAGCGCCGGTTTTTTCTCAGCAAATATTGATGAAAAAAGCGGGAATTTCCCGATAAGGCCATTTGTGTTCCATTGCAGAATTGAACCCATGGTGGTTTAACGTTTGTGCTTTGGGGATCTACGCTTACGAAGGTTGTAGGAGCACCTGCTGCTGCTGCTATCGCTGGCAGGAGAAACGGGGGTAGAGTGCCTAGAAAAGCTAAATTTCCTTGCTACGGGGAGCTGCCGGGGCTGGGGGTTTCCAAGAGGGGAGTACTGGAAATGTTTACGACAGTTTTTGCAGAGCCCGTTTCTGATGCACTGCTGGCGTCAGAGTCGGTCTCTGTCCCGTTCAGCTCGTGGTCAGACTGGCTTTTGTCGTCTGACGTTTCGAGTTCACTTGAAAGCTGAAACTGCATAAAATGACCTATGAGGTCGGTTTGAGATCCGCAAGTGCGGGTGGTCGGTGCGATTTGGAAAGAAGCGTCGCTTCTTTCCATGGAGAGGGGAGCAGTTTCAGTTTGGGATGCAGTTGCGACTTTTTGAACTTTGGTTTGAGTGGCAGCCGTATTACCCTGAGGGGGTGGGCTGCCACTCGTTAGAGGCCTTCTCGGTGCCTGCTTTTGGCGGCGCCTGGGAAGGGGAGCACCGGTGAATTTAGAGTGCTTGGGGGCAGGTAGCGAAGGAAATTTAGCCTTGTCGAGCACTCGAGCTGGGTGGCTTTGCCACCCTGCTGCGGGTGTCCAGGTCTTCCTGGTGATTTTAGGTGCCTGAGGGGCGGGAGGATTTTCGGTCGGAAGACCTGGCGGAGAACTAGTGCGGGTCGGGAGGTCCTCCCAGCCCGCAACGGGCGTCCACCTGCGCCAAAATGTGACTGCGCCACGTGGTGGGGGAAGGAGGACGGACGGCCTGATGGGCGCCAAGAAGAGTGGCTCCATTAGAGGGCAGATGTGGCGGCTTGTGTTTTTGGGTGGCTGAGGCTGTTCCAAAGTGGGATGCTCCTGGCCGGCTGTGCTGGGGGCTGCTGTGGTGGCCTTGCTACCACAGCTTTTTGGGACTGTGCGGCTTTTTTCTTTTTGCAGCGCTTGTTTGCGGGCCAGGTCAAATGGGATCTTTTTTTCCTCAGCTGGAACGTTTATTTCTTTCTCGCGGAGCCAGGTCGGGTACTTGGGATCATCAGCCCCATGAGCGCCGCCACAGGCAGCACACATGAGGTGCACTCTTTAGTGCGGTGCTTAGCACTGCACTTGCCGCATCGTGGGGTGGGGTTTTTACAATTTGTTTCTACGTGCCCGTACCTTTGACAGATTTGACAACGAATAGGGAGGGGGTAGTACGGCCTAACTGGGTAGACGCAGTCGCCCAGTTTAATTTGGCCGCAGTCATCCCGACACTTTATGTCGAAGGTGACGACGAAACGGTGGTCTCTCAGGCGGGGGTCTTTTTGCGTGACATTTTTGCTAGGGTTTTTCTTCTCGAGGGCTAGCACATTTTGACCTTTGAAGTCAAACGTGTGCTCAAAGTCCACATCGGAGAGATGGGACACTTCCGGGGCATTGATGATGCCCCGGTAGAAGTTAAGGGAGTGGTGAATGGAAAAGAGTACTAGTTTTGACCCAAAAGTTTTTGTGGCCAGCAGGGCTTGGGTGGATTCCTGGTTGGAGGTTTTGATCAGGACATCTTTTTGGTGTTTAATGATTTCAAAACTACCTTTCACTTTTTGGCTGATGGCCTTATCCAGGTTGAAGGTAGATTCTTTGGCCAAGTTTTGGTGCGTTGAAAGGTAGGTGCCAACCAGCCAAGCTCCGCTTGGCAGGTTGGCTTTGTTCAGACGGGGGCTGGAGGGACGGAAAAGAGTGCTGGAAGCCATGGATGCTAGATGGTTCTATAAATACGTTACGTTTACGTTTAGATGGGATACGTTAACAAACGTGGTATTAGCTTGGCTAAAACCTTTTGGATAAAAATGGCTAGAGAAGCGGAAAATCAGAGCAAAGGGGTCCTACTGTTACTAACAAGGCTAATGGGAGAATTAACCTAGCTAGGGTTGGGTATGGGATTCTTATCCGATCTGGGGAGTGCTTAGTAAAAGCACCTAAACTTAGAACTGTGTGCAAAAGGCTGACTCAGCCACTAAAAGGGGTTTTAAGCCGGAGGGGAGGCAGGTGCCTCTTCGGGACCTAACAGGGGCCTAGGTGGCTGACTCAGCCTCTAAAAGGAGCCTGACTGGGGCCTATGCTAGTGTATCCTAGGGGCAGGTACCGTGGCACCTTTGCAAAGACGCAGCCCGGGTGGAGGGTGTGAGTGGGGACCCGCTTCTATTAAGCGAGGGTGAAAGAGAGAAGGCCTTGCGTTCTAGGGATTTTAGCAATGTAGGGCCGATAGGCCCAGACAAAGCCACACGCCAAGGACTGACGAGGTCCAACAAGCGTGCTCACCCTGGGACGAATCCCACCGCTCGGGTTTCCGGCCGAAGAGAGAAAGAGACAGTAGAGAAAGAGTAGGGTTATGGGACTGAGAAGAAGAGGTACCAGGTGGCCGGAATCCTAGAAACCAACACCACCTGGACCGATAGAGTAATTACCGAACTGACCGGCTGACGACCAACAGCACCACACCAACCAGCTGTAAAAACAGCGGTTGGTGAGGCCGGCTGGAGCCAAAAGTACCGCACTGACCAGCTGTAAAAACAGCGGTGGGTGGGACAGACCGGTCGCAGCGAAGACTCGAGCCGGGAGCAGGTCTTGAAAAAGTATTCTACTCCTTCTTCTTGTCTTCGCAGCAGGAACAACAGCTAGCAGCAGCGACAGCAAGCAGCAACGGCACCAGACCTGCCGGCAAACGCTCGGGCAGGGTGTCAGTCAGGCAGCCTCATCCAAGGCGATCCTTACTTACTTACTTATGGCTTTTTATAAGGCGTTCTGTGCATAGCACCTTTGCCCGCCTCTAAAGGAGTGTGTGGGAGAATTTTAGAATTTTGCGTGAGGGCAAGCTACGTTAGTCTGTTAAAGCAATGGGAGTTATTTCAAGTAATGGGTTGCAAGATGTTTCAGCTTGCCACTGGACGGTCGTGGCAATGGCATAGCCATGCCAAGGGAGGTATTTTAATAAAATTAGACCCGCAGAGTGCAAAGGTTATCTCTGTGGTTTAAGACCTTAAATTTAGAATTTGGAATTTAGAATTTAGAATTTAGTGTGTCAGCTACTAATGTCCGCTTGTCTACGTTACTCGAAATCCTCCGTTAAATCAAAAATTTTCATACTTTAGAAACTTCGCTAAACACCTGGCCAGGGTGCCGCGAATTTACCCTGCAACCCGGAGGTGAGGTTGCAGCTCCCCTCTCCGGCTGGGCAGCCGCCGCACAGAGGAAAAAGGTGTGAGAGGACAGTTAGATTGTTAGTAAGAGTATGAGTGTGGTTAGCATAGAGCCGCAGTGAAAGGTATCACTGCGGTGAAGAAATATAACCTATTTAACCTAACCTGATTTCAAAGCTAGCCTAACATAACCTATCCTTAGCCTACGATATACCATTTAAAGGTTAAACAACTATTGCTTAAATTTTGCAGTGGATCATCTATGACATGAATGGTTAATTTGAAAATAGGCAAGTCCTAATTTGGGGGTGCACCATGCACCCTCCATCATATATACTGGGAGGGGTGATTTATAGAAACTTCTCTAGCCCAGAGTCCTTTAGAAATGTAAAGAGTTTTTCGAGTAGCTCAGGATGGTCGTTACCGAGCAGAGTTTTTAGGTCTACAGGGATGTTTTGGATTCGGCAGTAATCTAGCATGGGTTGCCGATGGGCATTGTGCTGGGGACAATCGATGAGAATGTGATAGGGATTTTCCATTGCGTCGCAGGTACCACAGGTACAGTCCCCCCACAATTGAAATTGCCATGACTAGGCTCGACCGGTTTAGGGATGAATATCTCGCAACCTATGGCGTCTATAGCTTTATAAACGGGTTCTTATTATGTATTTTTGCAAGAGCTTTGCAGTGGTTACCATTATTTCCTAATCTGACATCTGCGTGAGAAAATATTACACAATTACTGATTTTGCTGCATTTTGACGGGGTAGTCTTCGGCTGACTTGCCACCGCCCCTGATAATCCCCGACCCTTCGCTCGACTGGCACGCATACCTGGGTCACGTGATTACTACGTGTTTACAACGACAGGTGCAAGGCCACACGTAGTAAATAGTGTGTGGCAGGCAGGGGGCACAGTGTTTTGAACCGAGGTGATCAGTACTGTCTCGCAGGTGTCTAGCCCCAGGCGGTCCGTCCAGTGACCGAGGCGCCTGGGCACGAGAGTCCAAGACTGGGTATGTCTGAGTTATGGCTTCAAACAATGTTTCCAGGCTCATAAGGCTCACAGGATCACTGCTGAAATATTTTTTCTGGGGGATTAGAGTTCATGGGGTTTAAAACGGCACCCTGTGGCCGAATTTTGTTATTTAACACCCGCCCCGGTGGGTGTCCGAGCCATCTTTTGCTGTAGGAGAGAACACTTCCCCTCGAACCCGGCTCCTATGCAGGATAGAGGGAAACGCGAACACTGGTAGATGGTTCATAAGAATATATCGCGAAACTACATTACTCACTTTTTGTCTCAGGTCAATATTTAGGTTATGACAGGTACAAAAATGTGATAGGGTGTAGAGGAGTTTATGGGGCCTATCGTCTGACTGAATTCAGTTAGTATAAACTGTATGGCGCCATTGGCTTCCTCTTTTACGGAAAATTGAACCATGTATAATATGACTATACTACATGAAATCATAAAAGTAACGTGACCTAAAGCTGGGTCAAGGTCTTTATCTGATCTAGCATAATCAATATGCATATCAATCAACTTGCAATAACAATCCAAACGTAATGGTATCAAAATAAAAAACTTTTTCATCATTTCCTGCGAAATTATTGACCCAAGTCAACCTGTTTAACCCTCGCCCCGGTGGAAGGTGCTTAAACATCCCCTCGGGTGTTTTCCGGCGGCACGAAAAAACGGCGGCGCGAGGCGCCGCCGTACTTAGCACACTTTATCCTTGATTGATTCCGCAACTTTTCCCCAAATTTTAAGGTTGGGTCATCTCAGTTCAGGTCACCAGTGCAGGTGACCTCACCTCCAAAAATGTTTAAGCGGCGTAAGTAAGAAATGGGTGAATTTATCGAATTAAAACTTATTCCATAAAATGGGCCCACCGAGTGCTACAACATATATTCCGGGATTTTTCATATCGATGACCTAAGGTCAACTACGGACCATGACCTCGCTATTGTAAATACATGGGAAAACAGAAATTGGGCTGTATTTGTGTACTCAACAGCTGAGAAAACCTCAATATTCCCTAAATCGTAGTATCCTGGGATCCTTTCCAGGCTCCTGTTGCAATTTTTGACCTGTGACCTCTGAGAGGTCATCTGGGGCTATTTAAGCAGTTTTCAGACTTATGTCAATAACTGCATGAAATGATCCAGCTTTTATTTTGATGTCATTGCGTTCAGACTGCTATTGCGAGTCGATTGATTGCATATTGACTATGCTAGGTTAAAAAGTGACCCTGAGCTGAGGTCTGGTCATTTTTAAGTTTTGACCTAGTATGGCTCGTTCGATTTTCCGATTTGATTCATCATTCGATTTTCCGTGACGAGAGGAAACGAATGGTGTCTCACTCAACTCTCCAGACGCCAGATACCAAAAACTCTACTCAAAATCCCACTTCCTTTGACCTGTCATGACCTCAAAATTGACCTGAGCCAAAAAGTGACAAATATAATTTCCTCATGAATTTGTATGAACTATCCAACAGCGTTCGCTTTTTTCGCTATCCCACGTAGAGGCCGAGTTCGAGGGGGTGTTCAAACACCCCCCCTCCCACCAGGGCAAAGATGGCTCGTAGGCCCACTGGGGCGCGGTTTAAGCAATCCAAGATAACCTCTCAGAGATCACAGGTCCAAACTTGCACCATGAGCCTGGAGAGGGGCTTAAGCTACTACGATTTGGAGAATGTGAAGGTATTCAACTACATATCAACATAAATAAAACCATTTCCCTCAATTTTTGTTTTCCCATGCATTTCCGATGGGGAGGTCATGATCTGTATTTGATCCTAGGTCATCGATATGTAAAATCCCGGAATATGTTTTGCGCTAATTGATGGGGCTATTATGTGATATGAGTTTTAAGAAGACAGATTCACACCGTTCCTACTCATGAAATCTTAAACTTTTTGGAGTTGAGGTAACTTGACCTGCACTGTTGACCTGACCTGAGATGGTGCAAACGTAAAATTCTAGAAAATGTTGAAGAATTAATTACGGATAGGGTGCGCCAATTACGGCGGCGCTTCGCGCCGGCATTTTCATGCACAGTCGGAAAAATCTGAGGGAGGGTGTTCAGACCCCCCCTCCCTCCGGTGGAGGGTGAAGACGACGCCAATAAATTTTTGATTTGGCTGAATCCAGTCAGGTGCAAGGGATAATAATGGGAAAAGCCAAGTATGTCAACCAGACACCACCTGGCCTCTTTTCGCACCCACTACGACGTGGGGCGTCAGTCCATCTCCCTTTCCCCTGTTAACTCAAGAGGCAAAGGTGATACGAAAATAGAAATGGCGCTGGAAGCTCCTTGCCGTCTTGTTCTAAAGATATGAGCACAAACAAGCTCGAAACTATGACCTCCGGTGATCCCTGGTAGCGTCTTTACTGACGTGATCTCAAAATAACTAGACGATATCTGGGAAATTTTTATTTCGAAGAGCTTTTGAATGAGGAGGAAACTCGACCATGGCATGTTGTAGGAGTCGCGTTTTTCCCTTGCTTTGTCGTTCTTATCTAAGAAAAACAAAAATGACCCACATGGGCGTGGAAATCACGTTAAAACTCGTTCACCTGACCTGAACTGTTATCAATTTACAGTTATAAGTTGTCAGGCTGATAACCATAAATTGGTGTAAGTCGACTAGTCTCTCATTTAAATCGGCTCCGAATAACTCGCCAAAAATGAGGATGGAGCCCGGGAAGAGCACCAAGGCGATTAAAATAATGTAAATGGGCATATTTTTTCCTTTATATTCCCCGCTTAGCTTATCAATGGAATGGCCTAGGGGTTGTGGGGTAAGTTTGAATTCAAATTGTTTATCAGGTTTAACATATATGCCTGTTCCATGGGTGTCTGTTCCTGTTGTGAATTATGCTGATAGTATTGTCACCATTGTGCTGCAAAATAAATAAATAAATATCTCTTTATTATATGGTAATCAGGACTTATGGACCAGAAAATGTTTAAAATGAAAATGATTAACATATTTGGCTACAATTCATGAACGCTAGGTCGCTAAAACTCCTTATGAAGAACAAGAAGGGAGCATGAAAAAGTGCCGTTTGGCTAATGGGGTCTCAATCACAAAAAATGGTAGATAAATGCATGAGGTAATGAGTCGAAACCTGCCACTACACTAAAAATGACTAAAACTATCGACTTGCAAGTACTGAATCCTCATATTTATTTGAAATGTTTCGAAATTAGCAGCAGATATTCTGCCTGAATTTTATTCCACTGTTTTCTTGTTGCTCATGTGTCCAGAGCGAAATACACACATTCAGGTCTTGCTTGTTTTCGCATTTTTCCAGGGACAAAGGAAGAAAATGGGTTCAAAGCAGCTTTGGGGGTTTACACGCACCGACTGTTGAGGCTATATAGTGTCGCCAACTCTCATGTTGCTGGGAGATGGGCACAAAGGGAACATTACATGAATCGAAAAAGAGCTATTGTTTTCTTTATTAGGCTCTTCGGTTTCCTACCTTGCCCTTGCTTGCCTGGTTATGTGCTCATAACGACCTTCCTCAAAGGTCACATTAGCCCTTGCCAAACGGGAAAGGCCTTCAGGTATTTCGAGCTAGAGGGGTACTGTTTGCCAGTTAGGGAAAAATTCCAAAGGCTGGGGACCATTGGTAGGGGCTGCCAACCAACAATGGTCATCAGCTTATATTCAAATATATGCTGATTTGCACAAATCAGTATTCAGATAGAGGGATGTCTTCAATTCCAATTAAATGCTAGAGACGCTGTATTGGAGTGGTCAGCGTAGCTGGATTCCACCCAGCCGACCCGGGTTCAAGGCCCGGCGGTTTCCCTGAACAAGGAGCAAGCTGGTTCCCGGGATATCTTTTCAACAGTAAAAAAGTTGGCGACACCATATGACACTGGCAGTTGGTGCATCGATAAGCCCAAAAATTATTTATTACGTATAATATCGTATAAAGTTAGTGATAAGGGGATGAGGTGGCTTAGTGGATAGCACCCTTGTCTTCTAAGCCACCGGTCCCGGGTTCAAGTCCCGGCGGAGCCTCTGAATAAGTCGATCTGATCCCCAAAATCCCTTCCAACAGGGTGAGAGTTTGGGACGCCGTATGACCCTGGCAGTTGGTGCGTCGTTAAACCCCAACAGTTCTTAAAGTTAGTGATAAATGCTTATGTGCCTCTTTCCGGGCGACCAAAACCAATGCAGATACGTTAAGTTGAGATGGCAGCTAAGGATGCACGATAGTTAGGGGCCTCTGAGCCAGCTAGGCTTTCGAAAGATTGCACGAGCTTAAAACACCCTTTAGCCCAAGGGGCTCAATATTAGGCTGCGGGAGTTCTCAAAAATTTATCGAGGCTAAAGATTTAAACTCAATGAAATCCCAAAACAATATACTGATAATAATCTCTCGGGCTAAACCAGAATCAGACCAGCTTAACATTCGTTTCCAGTCCAATTTTAGTCTTGTTGGTAATATACCCTCTCAGGTCAAGGGAGCAGCGTAGGCTTCAGGGGCGTACGCAGACCCGAGTTTTGGGGGCAAACCCATGTTTGCCTGTCCTCCTGTGGGGGGGAAGGGGGTGGGAGCGAAGATGTTTTGCTCTACATACCTATTGTAAACACCTTTTTCAGTGCTCGACAGATCTAGTATAAGCTACCTCTCCAAGTGCATGATCGCTCTCCGGGGAGGGGGAGGGGGAAGCGAATATTTTTGTGCTCTACAGGCTTAGTGTACACACCTTTTTCAAAAATTTCCTCCGGCGTTTGGGGGGAAAGATAGTTTGGCCCCCTCCAGCGCTTTGGGGGCCATGACCGGAATGCCTCCCTGCGGCCGCCAAAGGTAGGCTTTGGTTACAAGGTCCCCCGGGTAATATTCTGGTTTCGCCCAACCAGAATATGTAAACAATATTTATCCTAAAATATTTTCATTTCAGCGACACATCGAACAATTTTAACATCAATAATAGCTGGAACCAATGTCGTGCTAAATTTCGAAGAGTAGTAGCTCTCGAGTTGGTGGATTTCATCAGAGAAACATTCACTATTCACTGCCATTTTACCCTCGGTGGTCGCACGTGGCAACGAGACCCCTCAAACAGCACCCAGTTCTAATGGAGGACCCAAGGGGAGGGGGACAATACGTATTTTCTCCCCGAACGAAAAAGCTCGGAGCAAAACCATAATGTTATCCCCCTCCCCCAAGCTGTCGACCTTTTCCCCGGCTCCTTTAAAGTTCATAAGCAAGGTGTTGGTGCTTTAACTGAAGAAATCATTTTCAAACAGAACCAGTCAACTTCAGTGTGAATATTGGAGCCTGCTCCTCTTGATATTTAAAATCGTATTTGGATGAATGATCCTTGGATATCGAAAGCAAGCATTTTGTAGCCACATATTTCACCCAGTGACGCCTGTTTGTTTTGCTTTTCGACTTATATTTACTCCCCACTCCCCGCCTCCCCAACCTGCCGGCTAGTTAGATTGTTGCAAAAGCTTTCACTGCGCGACGTTTTTTCTTGCGTTTCGATTTTTGTTTGTCCCACCAAAACTACCGCCTAGATCCATCACTCACCAATTTTACCGCTAATGATACTCTCAACAACGATCACTATCACCGCTAAAGCTGCTACATAGGCTTTTATACCTTTGTAATACTGCTACAAATTATCTAATATTTTCAGCATAAAATATGATCATATCCTTCCGACAAGTGAGGGTGCTGCCAAAAGGCCGCAAGAAACCTAGCGCTGATTCCCTGGCTCAACTCCCCCGGGTTCAACTCCTTGGGTTCATGTCCAGGCAGATTCTCTGAATAGGTATGATGATCAAATGCACCAAATCTCTCCTTACAGGGTGAGAGTTGGTAACGCCATATAACTTTGAGAGCTGGAGCGTCGTCTAACCCCAACAATTTTTGTTAGAGACTATCGCAAACGCTATGCCAAGCTTGCACCGTGTGATGTCAGTCTAGAGGCCAGTTCATGGAAACTCCATCCTCCCCAGTTAAAGCAATGGCTGCCGTTCGTTGAGAGGAGACGACTGCGTGATTTTAGTCAAGCGAGGGCACAGTTTTATGCTCCCGAGAAATAGGCTCTACAAAGGTTCTCAAGCTGGAAATTTAAAAATTCTCTGAGGACGGAATTAAGCTCATTTAGTTGGAAGCAATTGTCCCATAATAAATAATCGCCGCCACCGACGAAACAGTGATAGAGCCAGTGAACCGTCACCCTTGACAAGAAAATTTCCCATCTAAAAACAAAACCTCGTCAGGTTCAGGCTTCTTGAGACCTTCGCAAAATGCTGCCCACACAATGCCCGATTTTCCTATTGTTTCTTAAATCGCGATGTTTAATGAAAATTGGGGGCCTGCCCCACCATAGGGGGATCCAGGATCACCGATGGGGGTCACCTTGCCGGGGGTGGGACGTCATCCGTACAAATTGGGTGCCACTTTTGGCCGGTAAAAGCTTTCAGGTGGGTGCCAAACCCTATGGCGGGGTGCCGATTTTCGCATCCTGGGGGAGGGGTGGAAGTGACATTTCAGGGAGTGCCATCGACCGTTTAGAGGAATGCTGTGATCATTTTAGGGACGCCGAGGGTCAATGAGGGGGACCTGCATTCCTTTACCCTTGGATCCACCTATGGCTCCAACTGTCCCCTCTTCTGACGAGTATCTGAAAATATTATTTTAATGAAACCTCCAAACAAAGTTGTATCACTGTATCAGCCGTTTTACCAGAATCCTGTCTAAATAAACATGCAGGTGAGGGGAGCCCGGCAGCCAATGACAGCTTACATGTTTCGCAACCCAAGCACAAGGGCGGATATAGGAGGGAAAATTCGTGTGCTTCCCCGCAGCAAAATATATTCCGATGGTTTGCCCCATCTGTGCCCATCTTATTGGATATTGCTCCCCCTCAAAAAGCAACTCGTGGTTCTGCCACTGCATTGCGTGGTTCTGCCACTGACCGGGGCCCCAGGTCAGTGACGCCAGTTGTCCAGCACACAGCAACACAGTGGGAGCAATTGCAATACGAGTGCCCCTCAGACACGACAAGATTTATGAGAGGGATGAATGAGCTGGCACAATGCCAACCGCCCATTCATCTGTGAGGTCACGTGGTCCAGGTATGGGCGAGAGGGTCAGGGATTATCAGAGGCGGTGGCAAGTCAGCCGAAGACTACCCCGTCAGAAAGCAGCAAAATCAGTAATTGTGTAATATTTTCTCACCCAGATGTCAGATTAGTAAATAATGGTGACCACTGGAAAGCTCTTGAAAAAATACACATGATGCACCCGTTTCTAAACCTATAGGCACCATAGGATGCAAGATATCCATCCTAAACCGGTCGAGCCTAGTTATGGCAATTTCAATTGCGGGGGACTGTACCCGCGTTCCAATAGGCATTTAATTTTGTGTGTCCATTTCTGAGTCTGGTTAGAATAACCTCGCGCCGGCGACTCTTTTGGTTGGAACTGGGCCAGTAGCCGATGTGAGGCTTGATATAGAATAGGTGGGCGCTGTGGTTTGTGGTCCAGTTATTTTGAATTAGCTTCCGGATACTGTCCTGGAGGAGAGCTTTGTTATCATCTCCAGACCACATTAAGGGTGCGATCTCTTCTAGGGACTTTTTTGCCTGCTCACCGGCCTTTTCATTCCCTTGAATTTTGCAGTGGCCCGGGATCCAAAGAAAAGAGACATCAGGGGTATCATCGATACCTTTCTGAATATCTGCTTTAACGTGGTGGCTGGGGTTGACTACGTTACTCACGGCCTGCAGGACAGATTTAGAGTCTGAACAGATGACGGCTGAGTTGATATTTTGGGTTCTGATTATGGCTAATGCATCTAGGGATGGCAACAGCCTCGGCTGTGAAGATAGAGCAGTTGTCCGGACATAGGCGGATCCAGGGGGCAAGGGGGGGCACGTGCCCCCCCGATCGACCCTCGGCGCCCCCTGAAAGGTCGATGGTGCCCCCTTGAAATGTCGCTTCCCACCCCCCCAGGATGCGAAAGTCGGCGCCCACCGATAGGATTTGGCGCCCACCTGATAGCTTTTGCCGGTCATATGTGGCGCCCCCTGGTCCAGATGGCGCCCCCCGTCCGGATGGCGCCCCCGGGAAGGTGCCCCCCGATCGGCAATCTTGGATCCGCCTATGTGTCCGGAAGTCTTTTCTGTAGGCAAATATTTTGCCCCCAGATGCCGAAGCCTACTTTTTCGCCTATTTTGGAGCCCTCTGTAAATATAAAAGTCTTGTCCGCGTTACAAGATCGGAACTCTAGGAATTTCTGAGAGACTTCTTCCTCTGAGAAGTCCGTTTTACGGGAAGTGAAAAGATATTCAACTTTGGGCTCTTTCCGAGTCCAGAAGCGGGAGAGTGGGGGTTTGCCTATTGTTGCTGGCAGTGCAAGATTAAGGCTTTCCAGGGTTTTCGCTACTCTGTGTTTAAATGGGGGCCACTTCTGTAGAGTGGCTTTATTTGCTCGTCTGGGATGGGCGAAACATTGTTTTGCCGGGTGGTTTTTCGGTGGATTGGACCTTAATATAGTAAGAAATAAGCTGGGCGTCGCGTCTTGTCTGCGGTGGGCATAGCCCGCTATCATGAGGCAGGCTATGCCATTGAGAATTTTGAGGAGACGCTAACTGACTGGCTCTTGTGTAAGGCTGGTGAATTGGAAGGTTAGGCAAGAGAGCTTTAACTAATGGGAAGTTAACCTATATACAGCGTGGTGTGGGATTTTATCCTATCTGGAGTATCGGCTGAAATTTCCTCATTACAGTGGGCTGTTACAGCCACTAGAAGGTTACTGAGCGGAGGGGGAGGCAGGGGGCCTCTTCAGGACCTATCACTAATCGGAGGGAAGGTAGGGGGCCTCTTCAGGACCTATCAGGGACCTAGGTGGCTATTAGCCTCGAAAGGGTCCTAACTGGGACCTACGTTATTTTAAGGTAGTGTTTTATGGGCAGGTGCCGTGACACCTTTGCATAGACGCAGCCCGTGGAGGGTATGTGTGGGACCTCACTGCTAATTAGCGAGGGTGAAAGACAGTCTACTGGCCGTACGTTTAGGGATTTTGGCAATGAAGGACCGATAGGTCCAGTCAAAGCCCCTCACCCAAGAACCAGAGGTTCAACAAGTGAGGTCACCCAGGCTAACCACCGCTCGGGTTTCAGGCCGAAGAGAGAAATGATAGTTGAGAAAGATGCGGGACGGCACTGAGGAAAAGGGGTACTAGGTGGCCGGAATCCTAGAAACCAACACCACCTAGTCCGATAGAGATAATATTTACAGGTCAGCTGTGGAAACAGCGATAGGCAGGGCTGGTACCAGCAACAGCGCTCGGAGCAGGTGGTCACAGGAACTCCAGCAGCCGCCAACAGCAGTCGCAATAGGCAGCCGGGCGTCGGACGCCAGACAACCAGACCTGTCGGCAGAGCTCAGAACGTAGTGTTAGCGTCTCCGTGTAGGTCATGGACGTGTTCTGAGGTTGTCATTTTTATTTTAGGTACCATAAAATCGTTGAATTTTCGGCTCAATCTCGCTGTTTGGAATACTGCTATGTCATCCACTCACAATGACGTCACTTTAAGGCCTTATATTTCACGACATTGGCAGAAGGTATATTTTGTTACGTTACGCAATAATACTACGCCGAAACTGAGGTTCATTGGCCTTTTTCGAACTTTCAGCTATCTTTGGATGATTTTGATATAACTTTTTGCCTTTACTAAATCTCTTCATTGACGTCACAGAACGGAACTTTTAAAATCTGGACGACAATCTAGATAGCAGTTGACTCATTTTCATCAACCTTGACGGCCTCTAACGGGAAGTGGGAGTGGTGCAGGGGTTTTGGTGCTGTCGATCCCGGGAAGTTTCGGATTAAATAGTCATGGTAAGTGTATTTTTAATCAAATATGACAAAATCAAAATCCTTCTGAGGTCATGCATTATTATGCATATTTATCGCTCTTTATTTGCGAACGGTGTCGTCTAGATTGTGCCGGCCGGCCTTAGCCTGTGCGCCACCCGTCGCAAATGCAGAATTTGAATTTTTAAGAGTCTAAGATTGTTATTTGTAGAAAGAATATGGATTCTTCCTTACATATTATCATGCTGTGAGTGTTTGCAAGTATAAAATTACAGAATTGCACATTTCTTGGGCATTGCTTTATGTAGTACTTTAACAGCTCCTGGATTTGCTATTGCGCAGAGGTTTGGTTTCCATGGGTGAGATGCAATCATGATAGAGCTGAGAATTATGACATAGCAATCACAGTGTCCACAACACTAGTTTGGATGAGGATAAAGCTGTAATGGATAAAGTTTTCAATTTTGTCCACATTCATGGTGCACCAGTGACGTTTCCCTTTGCCTCATTCACTTTCCCTTCATCTAAATTTGCAAATGAAGCATAACCCTCTGCAGTATGACACCCCAGCTGCAAAAAAAGATATGGGGCCATTTCAAAAGCAGAACAAACACTGAAATTTGATATGCCATCTGCTTAAACCACGCCACTTGTCGGATATATCCTTGTAAAAAAGCATAAAAAGATAATAGTAGAAGCTCTAGGGCAGTAAAACACTTAAAGTTTACTCTCCTTCACACTCTGGAGAAAATGAAACATTGCTATGCCAAATACTGCCAGATTTTGTTGGATACAGACCGACAAGTTTGGTATTGAACCACAGTTCCATTACCAAAAGCTGTATAAGTATGGTAATTGTTTTTGGATACACCATCCAATCATGATCAAAATTGTGCTTGGGACCTAGGTCAGAGTGATCTTGTTTTCATGGCCAAATAATATCTGGATCAGACTGCCAATCAGGATGCACCTTGAAGTCAACTCAATGACCAATTCAATTCAATGGACTCAATGACCATACTGCCATGTAAAGGAGAGAAAATTATCTCCAATGTATGAGCAATGAGTATCCTTTTTCCTTTGCACTGCAGTATGGGAGGTGGAACTAGGGAGGCACTGTGGCCCCCTTACATGAACAATTTTAGTATTGACCCCATAGCATTGACAACAAAAAATGTATTGAAAAGTGTGGTGCTCACCCTTAAATCTGAACCATCCACTGCCATACTGTCTATGACTTCAGGGTGTATCATTTTTGTCAGTTGGATCTTGATTACATTTTGGTCATGGAACCTAAGTCAGTGTGATATCAAAATTTAAAAGGGAAGGAATGTCAAGGTTGATATGGAAAAGGCAAAATGGTCAAAATTATGACCCAGAAGATCACTGCCAAGGTGTATATTTTCAACTACATTTGAAGACAATATTGGGGAAGGCAAAGTTCCAAAATGTAGAAGAGTTCTTAAAGAGCAAAACTTTGTCATATTTCTATCAGGAGTTACCAAAAGCCACCTGTTTCAGTCATTCAGAAATACTGGCTTAGTTTCCGAAACAAAAATGGTACCAGGATTAGATCGTAGATCATGATACATTGAGTCCATTGAGTGTTTTTTTCCTGGCACTATAGCCTGACCTGTGCCATAGTGCTGGGGATATAGCACTCCATGGAGTAGATGGACTAACACTAAGCAACTGGCAGATCTTGATTAAGTGGTTGGAGGGCTGGGTAGTCTGCTGAATTGGGTCATTTTGATAGTGACTTCGGGCATCTCTTTGGTAGGCTTTCTGGGTTAGGGTAGCTTGCTCATTGTCTTGGGCAATGGGAGAAATTGGGGTAGGCCCAGAAATATCAACAGACAAAATGAAAACTAAAGGTCTGGTCAAGATGGCTGTGTACCTCCTCAACATGGCTATCATGTATATGAATTGACTCACAATGACAATACAAGCAAAATGACCTAAAAGAGACAGAGTTTATGTGTGGCCAGTGGTCCAAGTATATGTAAACAGGTTAAAAAGAAAACACCACTATTTCTTGCAAAGTTATCGACCAGAGCCTGCAAGTGGCCTCTGATTAACTTGCAGAGGTCATAGGGAAAATTTTTAAATTTATCCTGGTTATTAGCCTAAGATTTCCTGATTTTACCTTAAAATAAAAGGCCATTGGCAATAGGAGGCCACTAAGGACTGTGGGACCTGATCTCAACGAGCTTGGTTGCATAATGCATAATAAACTGTATGTACTCAATCAGTGTTAAGAGCAATGAATCTGTGATCAAAACTATGACTGCCATGCTTGCTTGGGACATGTGTGATGGATGGTGCTTAGACGACAATGTCTGAGACTGCTTTGATGGTTAATGATCCTGGCTCTGAAAGCATTGTGATTTGTGATCGACGCAGCCTCCGGTTTTGCCAGTTTAAAGGGATAGGCCCCCGATTTGAAAATGCCAAATCTTAGCTGTGTCTACAGAAAAGGAAACCAAAAATGTAAAGAATGTTTGGCTTGTGTTACTATTCTCATCAATCATTCAAAATATACTCAGGATTCAGAAAGAATGTTGAAGATAGGTGACATCAAACTAACTTAAACTAATTGGGCTGTATCTTGACATAAACTAATTGGGTTGTATCTAAGCTGTCTTAGCAGGGTTCATGGTTCAAATCAATAACACTTTGGACCACCATAAAATACTCTGTGACTGCACAAGGAGTCATGACCCACCAATTGGAAACCACTAGCTATAGTGTTACCTGGTCTTGGACAAGAATGCTATCTGCATGAATAGTATCACACTGTCTTTCCAATCTCTGCTGCAACTTTTGATTCTAAAAATTTGGTGTCATCTCGTGTTTTTGTTTCCGACCAAAGTTTAAAACAATGAATGGCTTTCTGTGCAAGGATACTATCCAGAGGCCACCATTCTGCAGACATACTTTTGTTTCCGTAACAGCACGTTTGGGGCATATTTGGAGAGACATTTGGTGTGGTGTTGCTGTCCACGTATCGTTACACTCCCGCTGTGCACCGGCAGGCCTCAGGAGTGTCCGTATCCGACGCCTGTAAGACGGTGTTCGACGAGGTGAAGAAGGCCAAGAAGCACCGCTATGTGGTGTTCGTCATCAAAGACGATGTCTTGATCGACGTCGAGGCGATCGGGGATCGGGACGCCAGCTATGAGGACTTCGTGGCCGACATTCAGCGGGCAGGAAAGGGCATCTGCCGATACGGACTCTTCGACTACGAGTACTTGCACAACGTGCAGGGTGCCACAGAGGTAAGCGGTGGGAAAGTGTTGTGGCTCTGAAGTGATTTCATTCATTATTTGTAACTTCTATGTGTGCTTAAACGTGCTCTTTTTCGATTGCTTTGAGATTTGGGCCTTTTAACATGGTTGATAAAGGAGCTAAACATTTCCGACGTCCGTGACACGAAATTATAGCTGCTGCTGAAACGTTGTCAAGACCTCACGATCTACCAGGTAAACTTATCTGCCGATATTCGCGTATTTGGTTAGCGAGTGTGACGTCACGGGGTAATTTTGCGAACGCGCCCGCCTCTGGCCATCCTAGCCAATCCTTACGGCTCGGCAACAATGCAGCTTCGAGTATTTCCTGTTTTGCTGCGAAGCTAACTAACTCATTTTTAAATAGTACTCGAAATGTTTATTCAACACCAACCAAGATACAAAAGCAAGTGGCCGAGCGAATCCTGTGTCCCCCACGTACAGCCAAATTACGGCTTTTTGTCACTGCATAGAGAGCGACGAATTCAATTTGCCTAACAAGAACGAAAGTGTAGTGCAAACGATAGATGTCATTGTGGCATCCAAACTAAAAATGATTTAATGAAATTGATTATGGTAGGATGACTATTTGGGGCTGGAAAGGGTTAGGAATTTGGGCGCAATTTTGCGTGTCCAAGCATTTTGACATCTGGAGCGGTATGGTGGACATGACCAAACTGTGCTTCGATTCTCCACTCATGCATGGGTGAAACATGGGTGGGTGGGTGGGTGAACCCATTCTCCACTTATGGGGAACAGTGATGCTGTGGTTTTTTACGAGGGGATAGGATGCTGCATATGATTTAGGTTGCGACCATTAAAAACACACCCACAGGATCGGCCACGCGTACAACTCGACTGGTGCTGCGCATAAACGTGAGAAACTCGGTGACAGTGTACGGGCCGTAGTTGAGAAGTATGTCGGTACCTTCACTGACTGGCACAAGGGTGCTAGGGAGCTCGTTTTTTATGAGCGCTTCTGAATAGTCACATTATTATCGGAATATCACCGAATTTGGTATCTGGGTCGATCCAGCCGAGTCGAATTTATGTAACTTCATGCTATTTCAACTTGATTCAATTTCATGCAGACTTGATGTGAATCTGAACATTGTGACGTCACAAAGCCGAGGTCGTGACTTGCATCCCGATGAAGTGACCCGGCCATACTTACACAAAGCCGGACGTATCGTTACAGTTCCGTGACTGTGTGCACTCTATAGGGTTAAAAGCACTGCGGGTAGCGTGCCCGCGCCGAGATACCAGCCCTAGGGTGTCGGCAGGCAGGGGCATTTATTTGGAGACAGGAACCCTCGAGCAGTCAAGGTGCTGCCGCAATATCGTGCATGTGTGTGGTGGCAGATGCTCAGCCTGATCACAACTTTTGGGACCAGACTTGTACGAATCGGAACATTGTCAGGGAGCGTCCTGGGGCACCCTCCCGTGATATGCACCTCTCAGAAGGGGTGAAGATAGCTTTCAGATGGTGCTCATTCAGTGTTAGAACCAGGAAAACGTGTATCTTCTGGGTTATATTATTATATATTGCATGTCAGGGTCACAGAGATAGCACAAGGGGCCTGGAAAACAGGTGGTATTTATTCTTGTAATAGCCACTCCAAGTCACGTGGCAGCACCACCAAATGTGACGAAGTGGGAGGTTCGACTCCGCCCGTCCTTAACTTTGTCCGTCTGGGACAGGCACCTCATCACTGTGCTCGTCAAGACATCTTCGCGTGCTCATGGTTTATACCACCCTGAGGGTAAAGAAGGCTCAAAAAGAAAGTTTTTTTAATGACAAAAATCGAAACACACCATGCACCCGATGCGACATATTATAGAGAAGGCACGGCGTAGCCTTCTCTAGGCTCAGCGCAGACCAGCTAACCAGCTGGGAAAACGTCGAAGGCCTCGGCTGGCTTTGGAACAGCCCCTCTCCAACAGCAAGCGCAGATCACGGGATGTGACGTCACACCTCGTACAAAGAACATGGGAAAGTTAAATGATTAAATATCCAACTTTTTTGCAAAAAACGAGGCCTATAATTGAAGATGAAATGCTTATTTATTGCATTTGGGATAAGCTTGATTACCGTGTATGCTCACAAATTCGTAAGCGGGCAGTGTCATTAGCAGCAGTTTGACACACGGCCCAAAGGTGAAGGAATTCCTCCACGCCCGCGTGGGGGTACCGGGTGGGATGCTGGGGGTACCGGCTGGGATGCTGGGGGTACCGGGTGGGATGCTGGGGGGTACCGGGTGGGATGCTGGGGGGTTCCGGGTGGGATGCTGGGGGTACCGGGTGGGATGCCGGGGGGGACGTGCGTGTGCACCTCGACGTAAATTTTCCCATTTCTGTTTCTGGTGCCAACCTCATTTCAGGACGTTGGTGACAGGTACCATGGTTGCTGCATTTGGATTATTGTTCAGAAAAAGATTTGTAGCCTCACGAATCAGTAGATGGCTGAACGATCGTTGCTCGGTTGGTGTCTGAGGAGATTTTTGCAAGCGATAACGCGACTTTGCCAACAAGATTGACCTTAGGGACGTACCACGTAACTACTCGCGTTTAGTCGCGTGACCCCTGCTGATTGTGGCTGTGTGAAATTAACCATTGAATTCGGCAACTTACCATTCCTACGGAATTAATTGCTGTCTTATTCTCGTATAATTATAATTCAATTTTTCCTTTTTGTTACGACGGAACAAATATCTATTGGTATTGATTTTTATGTGTGGTATCATCTCGGATGGGGTATAAGCTTGACACGTGCTGTTGCTCCGCTGCAGCCAACGAAGAAACAGAAGTTGTTCCTGATGCTGTGGTGCCCAGATGACGCCAAGATCAAGTCGAAAATGCTGTACTCCTCCAGTTTCGACGCCCTTAAGAAGTCTCTCACAGGCGTCGCCAAATACGTCGAGGTCAGTGATGTTTTTTCGGTTAAGAGAAGAAGCGGGCGCCGTGCTGCCTCTGTTAGTTTCAAGCATCTCATTTTTTATTTCTGTTGTGCAGGGATTGTACCACTATTTACATGAGTCCATAACTAATTTATGAATCATACGTTGCAATCTTAGAAGGCTACTGCCGCAAACATCATGTTCTTGGCATAGGTTCGCACGTGCAGAATGACCTCGCCGGCTCAGGTTCGCAGTGTCATCTAGTGCCATCAATGGACGATGAATATTGGCGTGTAGAATTTTATTTTGGGGAAGGGACAGTGGGTAGAGAAGTCCCATTAAGTTCGCATGTTGAATTTGGCTCCAAAGCAGTTCTGACAGTGACGAATGGTAGATATGTGAGAGTGGCGGGGGGCCCCCGGTTTATCGTGCCGTAGTTCCGCCGGGGTGGGCTCAGACAGGAAGCGATTGGTGCTATCTCAGCGTCGCTCAACACAGTCAAGGACCCTGCCCGGCGGCTTATCATGGCACGGGCCGGGGGTGACTCTGTGTCTGCAGAGATGGGGACTGTGGGCAGCCATTTCGGGAAGATATGGCCAACTCCACGACAGATTGACCACAGCATGACACCATGCGTCGCAGATATCGAGGATACCTTGTGTGTTCTGGGGCGTAGAATCACGGTGCCGGTAAACGAACCAGTAAGTTCTTAATGCAATGTGAATGAGTTCTGAAAAAAACTTAAACGAAAAATTTTTACTATGCGGCGAGTTAAGATTTAGGAAACTGTATTGTCCACATTGATGTCTGATAATTGTGTTTCATTATCCATTATTATATTGTATTCATTATTAACGCATTTCATTAATTATACATGAAATGCGTTATCTCCAAGCCTTTTAAAGTCAGTTTGTACCGTCGGCCATTTTGTGTGTTCTGGGGTCTGTTTGGAGGCTGCAGCCAACAGCAACACCTAATGAGGAAAGAGAGTACAAGCCATTGTTTTCGTGTTTTTCTTGCCGAAGTGAGTGATATGGTGACCCCAGGTCACCACTTGTTCATTTGAATAAGGTGGCCTAGAACAATTTAAAACTATACTGGCTGCACCATCAAATGATTAGCAGAAACTCTATTTCCTCGAAAAGAAAATGGAATAAATAAATGTATTTTCCTACCTTTTATGCAGCTTTCAGGTGATTTTTTACAGCTCAAGACGGCGAAGTTTTTTTAGTGAACCGGTATGAATGCGTCGGGAAATAGCTCGGAAACCTTAGGTCATATTAAATTGTTACCTACACGCCGTGGGTTAGCGCCCCAAACGGTCCCACGGCCAATATATCGTCAAAATCTGAACTGTATGGTGTCGTTTCGAGATGTTTTTCCAATCAGGGCCCCATTTCATAAAAGTTGTAGAAATGCGGCGTGTTTTACACCACATTCACTTGCAAAGTTACGCCGTACTCAGAATCACGTTTCACAAAGAGCGGTGACATTCACGCGAAAGCGGCGTAGATATCAAATGCAGCGTGAATTACGCCCAAATCCAGAATGGAATTAACCCTTTCAAATATGGCATATAACTGATTTATTTACATTAAAAAGGGCATATATTTTTCAATGAATTATTTGAATGAGAATAATTGTACTTTTTTGCTCTTATTCGATTTTTAAGTTTGTAATGCACTTTTACAAATACTGCGGAGGAAGATGCACTAACAGCTGACGTAATAAAAATACGGCATATTTGTTTTTGGCCGTACCCCATTTTTTTCGGTAGTTACTGTCAAGAAGGCCCTAAAAAGGTTTTGTATTGTTGTGCGAGTGAAGTTCAGTGGAATTTGAGGTGAATTGTGTGTACTAATCATGAGTGAACTGTGAAAGGTCTGTGAACCATATAATTTCGTCAAACTGGGAAAGGAATAGTGAGTAAACATCTTTGAAGAATAACTAGATCAAGATGCTGGTACTTAGGTACCTAGGTATATCATCATTTTCGCCAGAAGCCTCAGTAGAGATAGTTGGATTTTGTTGGTGACAGATACCTTAAATTGAATTTTTACCCTCCATAGACTCCATATAACACTTTGTCAGTGTCAGCCTATCTAGGGTTCTGTCCTACTAGACTGTAAAATAACAGTAACGGCAGAAAGTCTAAAGTAAAGATCAATGTCAGCTTTCCTGTGTATTTGCATCAATAGCTATCCTCATTTTTGGCATACCAAATGGCCATAGAACTCTACATATCAGCTCAATTTGGCATGTGCAACTTGCACTTCATACCTGTGCAAGGAAGAACTTGCACACCTTTTTTATTTAAGTTTATTTTACATTCATGACTGTTTATTTTACATTCATGACTCTTTTTGTCCTTCACTACACTATCTAATTTTGCCTCAGATTCAGAATGTCATAAGAAATTATATACTTCTCATGTTTTGCTTCATTGTCTGATAAATGTTACGCTGCTATATCTTGCGTAGCTTTTCAGGAGTGTTTTACATACTCAACGTACAACGTCTGCTATATGAAACAAGATTGGGAATTTTCTACGCTGCATTCCAGTACAGCGTAGTTCAGAGCAGCGTAACTTTGCAAGTAGTTGTATTTTACGCTGCATTTTTGTGAAACAAGATTGTGGTGTATTATTCACTTTCTACGCTGCATTATGTTAATAAGAGCCCGCAAGGCATATGAGAGGAGGGCACACAGCCCTACTCGATCCGCACTTCGGGCAGCAAAAGAACACTTTCGAAACACGTGCAAGCGGGTTCAAAAGGACAGTTTCAACTCTTTTGCCTCCAAATTCAACCGCTTCACTCCCACCACCCAAGTTTGGAAAACCATTAGAGCTTTCTCTGCGAAGCGACCACCCCGTGGACCTTTCCCTCAACTAAAAATAGCTGGCCAACCCATCACCGAACCTAAGGAAGTCATGGATAAATTTTCTGATCATTACGCCAGTGTCGCAACTAATAACTCATACAGCCAGCGCTCCAAAGACCAGGCAGAATGGTGCAAAAAGCACACATTCATCAATTATGGTAATCAAGAGTACTATAACGTACCATTTACAATGACCGAGCTAAATTACGCCATTAGCAAGTGTGGAAACACTGCAGTGGGCCCTGACGAAATTCACTACTCTTTCTTCAGGCACCTCAGCCAAACAGCACTAAAGTACCTGCTTTCGGCCATTAACAACATGTTTCTTAGCGACTCCTTCCCCACATCGTGGCCAGAGAGTATAATCATTCCCCTTCCAAAACCTGGCAAAGAAAAAAACAGACCCAAAAGGTTATCGCCCAATTTCGCTTACTAGCTGTGCTAGCAAGCTTGTCGAGCGCATGGTAAACGTTAGACTTCACGAGATCCTCGAAAAGAAGCTTGATGCGATGCAATCAGGCTTCCGGCGCGGGCGAGCCACCACTGACAATTTGGTGAAACTAGTCAGTGACATCCAGAATGGCTTTTACAAAAAGCAAGTAACAATAGCTGCATTCTTAGACATTAAATCGGCGTTCGATCGCGTACAAAAAGACGCCCTTTTGTTTAAATTAAGCAAGCTAGGAATTCGTGGCCACCTTGCAAAATTCATTGAAAACTTCCTCAAGGACCGAAAATTTAAAGTCCGTTGTGGCACCACATTCTCCTACCTGGCAACCCAAGACCAAGGCACACCCCAGGGTAGCGTTCTGTCCCCCACCCTCTTTTTAGTAATGATCAATGATCTCTTCGCCAAAAAGCTACCGCCTGGAATAAATTACTCCCCTCTTTGCGGACGATGTCGCCATTTGGAAATCCACTGCAATCGATACCAGGCGGTATAATGAACCAGAATTTCAACATGCAACTACGCAGTTGCAGGATAGCTTAAACGACATCAATAATTGGTGTAGTTTAATGGGTCTATCACTCTCGGCGGAAAAATCATCAGTCGTTGTCTTTGCCAGAGCGCATTCCAGACACGACCCTCCACGGCTCCAAATCTCGGGTAAACCTATTGAATGCACCAATAGCTTCAAATTCTTGGGCGTCACCCTAGATTCCCGATTGAGTTTCAATGAGCATATCACCAAAGTCGTCTCTAGCTGTCAAAAGCGAGTCAACATGCTCCGCATGCTCGGCGGCACAGAGTATGGCGGGGATCGAAAGACCCTGCTTATGCTCTACAAGTCCCTGATTCGGTCCATTCTCGAGTATAATTCGTTCGTTTTTGACTCGACGAACAAGACCAATAAACTAAAGCTAGAGCGAGTCCAAAATGCCAGTATCCGGGCAGCCACAGGCGCGCTCAGAGGATCCCCCATCACCAGCCTGCTAACTGATAGCGGGCTATGCCCACTGCAGACAAGACGCGACGCCCAGCTTATTTCTTACTACATTAAGGTCCAATCCACCGAAAACCACCCGGCAAAACAATGTTTTGCCCATCCCAGACGAGCAAATAAAGCCACTCTACAGAAGTGGCCCCCATTTAAGCACAGAGTAGCGAAAACCCTGGAAAGCCTCAATCTTGCACTGCCAGCAACAATAGGCAAACCCCCACTCTCCCGCTTCTGGACTCGGAAAGAGCCCAAAGTTGAATATCTTTTCACTTCCCGTAAAACGGACCTCTCAGAGGAAGAAGTCTCCCAGAAATTCCTAGAGTTCCGATCTTGTAACGCGGACAAGACCTTTATATTTACAGACGGCTCCAAAATAGGCGAAAAAGTAGGCCTCGGCATCTGGGGGCAAAATATTTGCCTACAGAAAAGACTTCCGGACAACTGCTCTATCTTTACAGCCGAGGCTGTTGCCATCCTAAATGCATTAGCCATAATCAGAACCCAAAATATCAACTCAGCCGTCATCTGTTCAGACTCTAAATCTGTCCTGCAGGCTGTCAGTAACGTAGTCAACCCCAGCCACCACGTTATAGCAGATATTCAGAAAGGTATCGATGATACCCCTGATGTCTCTTTTCTCTGGATCCCGGGCCACTGCAAAATTCAAGGAAATGAAAAGGCCGATGAGCAGGCAAAAACGTCCCTAGAACTTAGAGAGATCGCACCCTTAATGTGGTCTGGAGATGATAGCAAAGCTCTCCTCCAGGACAGCATCCGGAAGCAAATTCAAAATAACTGGACCACAAACCACAGCGCCCACCTATTCTATATCAAGCCTAACATCGGCTCAGTAGCCCAGTTCCAACCAAAAGAGTCGCCGGCGCGAGGTTATTCTAACCAGACTCAGAAATGGACACACAAAATTAAATGCCTATTGGAACGCGGGTACCTGTGGTACCTGCGACGCAATGGAGAATCCCTATCACATTCTCATCGATTGTCCCCAGCACAATACCCATCGGCAACCCATGCTAGATTACTGCCGAATCCAAAACATCCCTGTAGACCTAAAAACTCTGCTGGGTAACGACCATCCTGAGCTACTCGAAAAAGTCTTTACATTTCTAAAGGACTCTGGGCTAGAGAAGTTTCTATAAATCACCCCTCCCAGTATATATGAGGGAGGGTGCATGGTGCACCCCAAAGTAGGACTTGCCTATTTTCCAATCATAGATAATCCACTGCAAAATCTAAGCAATAGCTGTTTAACCTTTAAATGGTTCATTGTAGGCTAAGGATAGGTTATGTTAGGCTAGCTTTGAAATCAGGTTAGGTTAAATAGGTTAGATTTCTTCACCGCAGTGATACCTTTCACTGCGGGTCTATGCTAACCACACCTATACTCTTACTAACAATCTAACTATCCTCTCACACTTCTTTTCTCTGCGCGGCGGCTGCCCAGCCGGAGAGGGGAGCTGCAACCTCACCTCCGGGTTGCAGGGTAAATTCGCGGCACCCTGGCGAGGTGTTTAGCGCACTTTCTAAAAATACGAAAAATTATTGAGTTAACGGAGGATTTCGAGTAACGTAGACAAGCGGACATCAGTAACTGACACACAAAATTTAAATTCTAAATTCCAATTCTAAATTTAAGGTCTTCAACCACAGAAATAACCTTCGCACTCTGCGGATCTAAACTTATTAAAAGACCTCCCTTGGCATGGCTATGCCATTGCCACGACCGTCCATTCGCAAGCTAAAATATCTTGCAACCCATTACTTGAAATAACTCCCTTTGCTTTAACAGACTAACGTAGCTTGCCCTCACGCAAAATTCTAAAAATTCTCCCACACACTCCTTTAGAGGCGGGCAAAGGTGCCATGCACAGAACGCCTAATAAAAAGCCATAAGCAAGCAAGCATTATGTTACTTCTATGCTATACGCATAAGTTACGCCTTTTATGAAATGGGGCCCAGGCGTGGAATGCCCACATTTGGCACTAAAAATGCGTTTTATATTCAGGCCACCCGCCGCCGTGGATTTCGTCACGAGTCTTTCATTTGCTTATGAATTTTTTTTGCATTTAGTTGTAAATAAAGTCATACCTGGCGACGCCTTCATAATGGGGCTTGAACTGAGATACTCCGGCTATTAAAGCGTACCAGAGGCCCCTGGCTCCATACGCGGATCCAGGGGGCAGGTGACCCCCCCTCAGGAGGATACCAAAATCGGCGCCCACCTGATAGGTTTTGCCGGTCAAAAGTGGCGCCCCTGGTCCGGATGGCGCCCCCCCCCACCCCCGATCAGCAATCGTGGATCCGCCTATGCCTGGCTCAGCATCTTACTCGCCCTAGAATCAGCCATCCGCTGAGAAATCGTCTGTGTTAGAGTCGATTCCGTCTCTGATACCTGCGCCGGTCGCAGTTGCCAAGGAACTGCTGCGCTCGGCCGTGTGCCGTACAAAGGTGGAACCGCGTATGCACCATGCAAAAAAATGGAACACGCGCGGTTTGACCTTTGTGGTATGGATGACAGTGTTAGACTCGGTATGGGGGTAAAGGAGGGGGAAGGCATGAGATCAGTGCGTTCAAAGAACTTCACTCGCGATGCGCTGCTGCTGCGTAAAAGACAAGTTTCGACACAAACGAAATATGCCACCACGGGTTTTTCGGTTTGCTAAACACCGGATAGCTCGGCTCTAAACTCACGGAGCAGCCATATTCACTTGGTCGCCAGCGCTTCCTCTGCCAGGTGCGCTGTCACCGGGTGACGGGGGAGGGGGTGGGCCCACTATCAGTACTTCTTTGTCAACGGTAGAAGCCATCGAAAAAGGGTAACGGCTGCTATTAGCGACTTGTACAGTTGTGAGCATTTGGACATACACCATGCCAGTGCTCCGAATGCATGGTGTCTTAGTGTGGTGTTCGCATTTTTCAGGCGACGGATTCCTCGGAGATCTCCCGGGAGGAGGTAGAGGCAAAGCTGAGGCAAAACGACCGCAGCTAGATGCTTCCATCTGCTCCCGCCCCTCCCCTATCGCCCCCCGCCCTGAGGGGCGTGCGCGCACAGCCGTAACCCCCATGTACCACCGCGCTCGGTGCGGCCCGAGGGAGAGAGGACCGCCGGCCGGCGCCGCTTCTGAGGTCGACCCGCCGGCCCAACGCGTTCCGTGATTCTGCATATGTATAATGTGGCGATTTTTCTATTTGTAATTGTGTTATTCGACGATGCGTGTTGAATAAACCCTTCTTGAGTCGTCTAGTGTTTGTTTGGAAGGCGATAAGGTTTCTCCGCGATGTTATTTAGGTGTGACGTTTGTGTGAAGAGCACTGTGAGCTCAAGTAAAGGGACCGCCGGCTGTAGGGGATTGGTTTCTGCACCAAAGTGCGTCGCGTGTGACTGCTGCAATGGTTCATGACCTGGCTGCTTGACCTGATCAATTCCAGGCAAGTGAGTGCAGGGGCGCACGAGTCTGGTTTGACCCTGATACATCAGCGTGAACATTTTGCCGCAAGCGAGTGCTTTAACCACCGTGTGCACGTTTTCTAATTTCGCGTACCAGCCTCCAGGTTGTCAGGACGGTTGTGAACAGATTATTTCCGCTCTTTTGCCAATTTGCAGTCAAATTCACATTTCGGTCATAAAAATATAATTCTGCATCTTCGATGGATGACTCGCAGGCTCAGGCGGTCAACTCAAACTACGAAGCCTTTCACGGGAAAGGCTGATTGATTTGTGTAATTAGGGTAGAGTGGGGTAAGACGTATACGTTAAGGGAGAATGTGTCTGTACCAATCCTGCCTGGATGGAATTGCGTCATGTTTTCTTCGTTAAGTTCTGTGATCTTTTGTCTACACTCGGATAGAAATTTGGGACTCTAGAACTATGCGAAGTGTGCGAAATTTGTTTTTTCTTGAGACCATGTAAAAAAGCGTTTTGCCCCGATAGTGGGGTAAAACGCCCTAGCCCCGGGGTAAAACGCCGTCATATAACACCCAGCGCATACTGTAACGGGTGAGCACTTAGTTTTGGGACAAAAATTAAACAGCAATAACTTCTGTGTATTTGTTACTAGGACGGTGCAATTTCACACCCGGCTGGTGCACAGTCTGGAGTATCTCTCATAACTAGTGAAACAGTTTATTGATACCTTGTCGGTCTGCGGCTCGCACGCGCTCGCCCACCCTTCTCATCATCGTTCGAGGGACCTCCGGGTCGATCTCGGCGAGTACCTTGCGGATACGAGCCTTCAATGGCTGATCAGATTTTGCCTCCCATCCACCTTTGTAAATCTATTGCTTAAATATGCCCAAAAAATCCTCGATCGGCCTCAGCTGGGGTACATTTGGTGGGTTTTCCTCACGTGGTACCACGGGCACGCGCGCCTCCTTCAGAAGCTTCAGTTCTCTTGGCGTAGTGAGCTGCTGCGAGATCCTACCAAAACATGTAACTATCATCTGGATAGTTGTGGGCCACATAGGGCAGAATAAACTTATTTAGGCACTCATTCCTGTAGGTTTCCCTATCGAATTTTGCTCGACTGGGGCAAATCACAGGCCTGGAGATCCCCTTCGGTGATATGGCTACCCACACAAGTAGTTTTCGTGGGAACTTGCTGGTCGGACGCCATCTGACTTGTACAAGCACATCTCCATCTCGCCCACCATAGAAGCCCCGGCTGCACGGCATTTCGCTTCCCGCGTATGTGAAGTAACTTTCGTCGTCCATTATGACATCATTCTTCACGCTCGCTTTGAGCACCCCTCGGGACAAGCCACACAGACGTAACTTTTGGTCTCGTCGCTGTCTTTCTGTGGTGTCTGGTGCCCGCCTTTTCTTCCTGTACTTAAGGTCAGCAAAATCCAGCCGTTTCCTGACGTAAGTCTGTGAAACGGCGAATTTTCGAGCAAGAGCACGAGTGGAAATCCCGACCTTGTTTCTTGCTGTGTGATCAGTGCATAATGTTTCTGGGGTGTCATTTTTGTGACTGGTCGGCATTTTTTCTACAATATTGCGATGTGCAACGTTTCTTCCTGCCTTGGCGATAATAGTGACACGGTAAATGGTTGCCTTCGCCATATCAAATTTCTGGGAATGGCGAACAACATTTGACTTTGGTTCATTTGGCCTATTTTTCAGAAATTCCGCGACAGAACCGCGAGCAGCCGATTTGGTTAAAGTCTCCATGTTCACTATGAAATAAACATGATGAGCTAATTTTTTGTCTGCACATAGTCAATCTATTGGTCCTACAATATGCAAACTATCAATTACATATATTAATTATATTTGAAGATATTGATCATAAAATATTTGTCCCAAAACTAAGTGCTCACCCGTTATCTCGTTATATGAACAAGTGGGAACATTGTTGTGATTACGCTTTACGATAATGTTGTGACAAAGTGGGCAAGTTATTCGAGGCATTAAAGCCCGACACAGCAAAAATAAGCAGGTAGGCTTTTTTACCTATCAACGGAAAACGCGAAAGCAATTTAAGATAGAGCCCCAACATATTTTAGGGGCGCAAAGCACATTAAAGCGCCTCCGGTTCATTCTGCCCGCAAGTGGTTCTTCTTCGGTACGTCTTCCCATATTCTGGAACAGGATGTCAAGGTAAGATTAGGATGGAAATGTGTAATCTGGAAAATGTAGTTAACGACGATGATGGTTCGGGATCGCCATATGCAAACAGTGCTTCGAGCAGATCCATGACGAAGGTAGGTATTTAATACATCGGCGGATCCAGGAGCAACTTTTGTAAGGTCCAAACCAACGTTTCGGGGGAGTAAATTGAGAAGAAATCTCTAAAACGCAGTATTTTTTTACGAAAAAACGGCCAAAATTTGGCCTAGGGGGAAATATACTTTTTAGGCTTTGGAGTGGGCCACGGCCCCTTTCGCCCCCTTTGGATCCATCAGTGATTTAAGACCACCCCTCAAGATGACCAAATGAGAGCAAACGCGAAAACTTTCCTGTTTGCTATAGGAACTAATATTTGAAACTCAATGTCTTCTGTCACGGTGATTTGTTTCTAACCCAACGTAGTTCGCCATTACGACCAGTAGTGGTCGTGATGGTGGTAATAGTAATAGCAGTCCTACCTCCATGTCCTACCTATCCTAAGGACACACCCATCCATTGGGGTAAAACGCCTACCAAGTATTGGGGTAAGGCGCCTGGGGCGTCTTACCCCG
The DNA here is from genome assembly GCA_034440635.1 of Lepas anatifera. Taxonomy (NCBI): domain Eukaryota; kingdom Metazoa; phylum Arthropoda; class Thecostraca; family Lepadidae; genus Lepas; species Lepas anatifera. Next base: position 40,551 of record JAOTON010001438.1, on the reverse strand, counting down.
CACTACACATGGGCGTCTTACCCACGTAGCAACGGCAGCGTCGCAACAAATATTACTCAATTCTGCGGCGTTTCCATGCCGCATAGTGGCTGTCAAAATGTGGCACAAACTCGCTGTTTGAACCTCACAAATTGCCGTGAGTGCATCTAAATCGCATACAGTAGAATCGCAACTTTAAAATAGCTTGTTTTTATATCCAGAGGGGCAAAAAACAACTAATGTTTGCTGAAAATTACTGGAGCAGACCAGGCGCGCCCAAACACGCTCAGGACCAGATCAGAAAGATCGCAACCAGAAAAAAATAATAGATGTAGGCTCCAGTTCCTACGTCAGTCTGCAGATGCTAGTAGGCGTCTTACCCAGGTGGGCGCGTTACCCCACTCTACCCTAAGCATGGGAATCCGGACCGTCTAATATTCACCGTATGTTGAAAATCCACCCAAATACTGAGGATTAACCCTCGCCCCACCGGGGGCCATCGATGGCCCCCCTAAGGTTTTTCCGGGATAGCAGAAAAACGACGAGGCGCAGCACCGCGGTTGAGGGCTCTACCTCTCACTGCATCATTTTCCCATCATCCCTGAAATTTTTTACCCCGGGTCACCCAAGGTCAGGTCACCAGACGAGGTCAACCAAGGTCACCTCACTTCACCTTTAGAGCTCTGTAAGAGCTACATTTCAAAGTCGATCGATTTGAAACTTCCTACACTTCATGACCCCTCCAGGGTCTACAAGGTGTATATCCGGGATTTTTTCGATTTCGTGCCCTGAGGTCAGGTCACGAGGCGACCTATCTCATTGGAAAAGCATGGGGAAAAGCTATTTCATGATATAAAAGCCACAAAAATGATTGCAAATACTCAGACTGCTCAGAACAACGTTTTTTGACACCCTTTCACGGATCCCAGGGGTCATATTTGCCCTTTCACTTTTCCAAGGTCATCCAAGGTCACCCGAGGTCAAAAACAGTATTTTGACAATAACTTTTGACCTAATTGAGCTAGAGCGGTGAAACAAACACCATCGTGTTTGTCTTGTCACTGGCTTTCATTTGATATACGGCAAGGTCACTTTGTGACCTTTCGTGACCTCAGGTCATATTAGGTCACGAGGTGACCTCTGGCGGCCAAACCACTGGCGGGAGGTCTTTACGTTCCACATAGTGGAAAAAGTACTGGCAATATGCTATCAAATGTACTGTACCAGGCCTCAATAGCTCTAATGACATAAGAGTTATGCCCAGTTTGCTTAATCATTGCATATTTGAGTGAAAATAGCCGATCTTGACCTAATTTGACCTCTGGAGGTCAAACCATTGACCTGAGCACTAAAACATGCGAAGTAATTTCTTACTGAATTCACGCGAGCTTTCTATTGCACTTTGCTGATTTGCGCTAACCCCCATATTTTCGGAGTTAGAGGGGGGCCATCGATGGCCCCCCCGGTGGGGCGAAGGTGGCGCCGGACCCCCGGTGGGGCGCGGGTTAACACCGCCGGAACCCCTGCAACACTCCCAGTTCCCGTTAGAGCCAATCAAGGTTAACGGAAATGACCCGACTGCTATCTTGCCTCTGTTTACGATTCCAAGACGCCCGTGATGTTAAGGCAGCGTCATTTATGACTTATTCGGGGTAAGAGTGCTGAAAATTAACCAATGATGGCAAGTGCGCCACCAGACCTCGGCTTTCCCGGAGTATTGAAGCATGAGCTTAGCGAAAAGGACCATCCCGCCCCTGTCAACTCATAAGTTACCCCTTATCTTGGGAGCAAGTTTGGTCCCCTCATTACTCAAGAAACCTCTTCTCCAACTTGGAAAAAGCTTCATCGCGCCTGCCCCGAACACAAAGCAAAACTCAGGGAGGGAAAGCTTCATTTTCTCTGTGTGGCTGCTGACTTCCCAGGAATGCCTCCTTTCTGACGCTTGACCCCCTTCGCAACGCTCCTGGAAGGGTGAAGGGGTCGGTCGACTAACTGGGCCTCATCGAGGTCCAGGGGGGGTGAAAGCAGCCTTCCGGGTTACGTCCGTGTCCAGGGGTAATATCCCCCGGTGGTTCAAAAGAAAGTTGACTGATTGCTGCATTGGTCCAGGCACCAGCACCCGAGCATTAGACACCCATGGGCTTGGTACTGGCAGGCGTGATGGAACTACCCGCAGGGTGGAGAGGACTCCTTTAAAACCACGCTAAAAAAGATAAAATGGCTTTGTTTAACTTCAGTCTCTTTCATAAAAACCTTGTTCTTCATTCTTCTAAAAAAGTGACGCTTTAACTAATCTAGTGATCTAGTCTCAATCTAGTCTCAGGCGCTTCCTCTGATGATAAATGCTGCAGCATACGAAACTTCTTAGATCGTTAGACCTCGCAGGTTTTCCGTACGTTATCTAAGTACATTTGCTTGAATAATTAATTGGTCGCCAAAGCGAAAAAAATCCGGTGGCGTCCGCGTATTGAGGATCTTACTCCGCGTCGTTCGCACTGCCAACAAAATTGAACAAGTGAGCATAGGTGCGGGGACATCGCTGGGTGCCCGGGAAATACTGATGAAATGTCGAAGCAGTGTTAAAGTACCCTTTATTAAATTAGCACATTTCCCATTTCAGGGGCTTCAGGTCTGAAGCAGTTCACTAGGATGGTATTTTTGATATGGTGGTTATTTGTGCCAATTTTGGGCATCCCGAACCGTTTTCAAAGATCCGTGCCACTGGAGGCCTGTAAATGTTTAATCTCCCGCTGACAATGCACTCCCAGCTCTTACATCAACATAGCGCTTAAAAAATTATTCCCACCCTCCCGATAGGGGTAACGGGGCCCTTGCGATAAGATTTGTCATAAGATTCCCCGGTCCGAGTAGAGCCCCTTGTCCGAATGTCCCCACCTCTCGGAAATCCTGGATCCGCCTATGGTTTGGTACCCTGAGCAGGTGCAGGAAGTAAGTGTTAAGTGCAGGTGGTAGGTGTAGATATAGGGAAGCGGTCAGATTATCTGCCACGAATCAGGGCTGGAGATTTCTTCTCGATCCAGGGGGTTAGGGTGGGTTAACGCTGGCACGGCAGTACAAACCCTATACAAAAAAGCCTATCGGAGACTCAAAATCCTGGAGAGGGGTCCCGACCTCCGAGGAGCTTCCTCCACCCATGTCAGGACTATAGTCAGTGTCGGGCTGGTGCTTGGGAAGTTTTCTGCAATTTCACATCTACTTCAAATACCTTCATCGTCTGCTTATCGCGGCGCCCGATGACGTAATTTGACGCGTTCGTCAGTTGTGGCGGGGTGCGAAATGACAAAACTGCTAACTCAAAACATAAGCCGCCCATAACGTCGCGGTACAGCTGCGGCGGGTGGCCGGTGGGCTCTTGGGTGGTGGGAGCGCACCATATATGGTGGTCATGGGGTCCGGAAGCCGCGGGCGGTGCTCGGATGGGCGGCGCACTGCTTCTCAGGCCAGTAACTACCCATACTGCCGCGCGGTGGTGATGGAGGCGGCCGCTGCAGTGGCTACGGGCCTGCCGCCATACTGGTGCGGTACTATGGTGACATGCCTGTGGCCAGGATTTCCCTGGAGGTGAGGGGGATGGGGTGCAAAGGCCAGGTCGAGAAATCTATGTTTTCACTTCAATTATGAAGGTTCCGTTTTGTACACATTATCTAGAAATTGCACCAGCAGATCAAACGAATTTAGAGCATTTGTTCGTACAAAATATAAAAACAATATTCGGGGTAAATTCCACCTCCTAAATCCGGAGTAAAAAGACCAATGTCCTTAGACCTCCTACTGGGACATTTGCCAGAGCCACGGTCGTCAGAAATGAGAGCTCCGTGAAGATTTTCTTTTCTTCATGCATATTAGCTGGAAACCATTTTTGATCCACCTTGGGGATTTGACTGTACGAAAAGCGCCCTCCCAACCCTGTTCTGTCCTTTTTCTGAGCACCGTCATCGCCTCAAGCAGTGCTGGACCTGGGCCAATGGTTCAGGGGTCGGGTGCCAGCAGAGCCCAAAAATCGCGGATAAGAAAATCGGCGACAGTCGAAGTTTGAGGACAAATGTTTCTCCCTGAACCCGCCCCTAGCCATGAATATTGTACAAAACAAAAACCAGTTCTGATAAAGAACAGTGATGCCTTTCCACCTTTGATCCCAGAATTTTTTTGGAGAAAAAAGATGAGTCACACCACCGGAAAAAGCATCGTGAACGTGCGGTATGATGCACTTCCTTTCCCGCAAGATAACTGCAGAAATGGATATCGTACATGCCTTCCAGCAGCCTAACGTATCATTATCACCAGTACGGACCGGGCATTCCTATCAGCGAGCTGCACCCCATAGTAGGGGCGTAGGAACCGTTTAAAAGTGGGGGGCCAACCTCAAGGGGAGGCCCAGCCCAAGGGGCCAATAAATATAAACATTTTTAAAACCGTTGTCATTCCATGTCAATAAGGCACGCGTGCACACCGGTCACTAAGCATTTCCATACATGACTTCTTAACCCTTGCCCCGGTGGCGGGTACGAGCCACCTTCGCCCTGGTGGGGGCTAAAAAGACCCCCACGATCTAAAAAAACTAAGAGAGCTAGAAAAAAGCGCAAAACGGCAATCGAAAGCTCTTCGAAAATGATATCGAAAATACTTCGGTCATTTTTCTTGTCAGGTCAATATCAAGGTCACCAGAGGTCAAAATAGGTCAAAATCGCTAATATGAGGTGTACTAAGAAAACCTCATATATCTCAGAAACTATGATAGCTAGAAACATTTTTCTAACACTATTCGAAAGCTCTTGAGATGCGCTTTCATTACTGTGGGATTCATTTTCGTGTCAGGTCAAAGCCTAGGGAGCTACAGGTCACTAGATATTGGGCATATTCTTGGGAATGTCCATAGCCACCCATGCATAAGGGCGTTTACTTTTTCGCTAATAGCTTCCAAACCAAACAAGATACAGCCATAGTTTATGCACCATTGCAATCCTCTCGTCAATACAAATCGAATGATATATGATATTGCTATGCCAGGTCAAATTTAAGAATTTGACCTGACCCAGGTCAACGGTCTGACCCAACTTGACCTGGTATAGTCATGATGTATATCATTTGACTTCCAGTGATTATACAAACATTTTGGTGACAAAATAAAAGCTCTATCTTATTTTATTCAAAATTTATAGAGAAAAACACCAAAAATACTTATTTGACCTAAGGTGACCTTTTAAAGGTCACCAGTCAAAAATTTTGGCATCAGCTCCAGAAATGAGCTAAGAGCAAGTCGCAACCGATGTTTGAAGTTGATTCCATCCATACTTACTGAGAAAAGCTCATTTCGTGATTTTCCCCATGTATTGACAATGGGGAGGTCATGCTCTGCACATGACCTTAGGTCACCAATATCAAAAATCCCGGAACAAATGTTGTAGCTCCTGGTGGGCCCAATATGTGGTATGAGTTTCAACTTGATCGATTAACCCTGCTTTTAGTTATGCGGTCCTAAGTATTTTTGAGGTGAGGTCACTTCACCTGGCCTGGTGACCTGACCTGATATGACCTTGAGCCAAAATTTTCAGGAAAGATGTAAAAATGATGAAGGAACAGCTAGACCAGGTTTGGCGGCGCTGCGCGCCGCCGTTTTTTGGTCACTTCGGAAAAACCCGAGGGGGTCTAAAAAGACCCCCACCCGGGCGAAGGTTAAGGTCCTTCCCGCCGTTTCCTTTCATTGAATAGCTTCGTGGTGTCTTCTTTTCAGTTTGTAGCGAAAAAGCAACCGGTCTCGCGCCCCGGGCTGCCCCCTCGCCCCAAAATCTAGATCTGCTTATCATACGCGGATCCAGGGGGCAAGGGGGGCACGTGCCCCCGATCGACCCTCGGCGCCCCCCCTGAACTGTTGCTTCCCACCCCCCCGTGCGAAAATCGGCGCCCACGGATAGAATTTAGCGCCCACCTGATAAATTTTGCCGGTCAAAAGTGGCGTCCCCTGGTCCGGATGGCGCCCCCCCGATAGGTAATCCTGGATCCGCCTATGCTGATTACGCTAGCCCCTGCAATTTACTGCAGCACCCGACAACAGAAGTAATGGGAATCGCAGCACATCATTCCAGGGGCGTAGGAACGGTTTGAAAAGTGGGGGGGGTAATCTTAGAGGGGGCCCACCTCAATGGGGGGCCCAGCCTAAGGGGGCCTATAATTATGAACAATTCTTTATAGCTCGCATGGTTTTAATAAGGCACTCATGCACACTAGGTTGTCAATATATGAAAAATTGAGAAATTAAATTTTGCCCTATGATTTCGAGGTTACCTATCATAATCTAATTAATCATAGTAGAAAGCCAAAAAATATATTTTGGCTTTTTACCCATAACTTTTTCAAATAAGAAATACATTTTTAAGCTCTTTTGGAGAACTTCAATCATTTATCACGAACACGTTTTTTACATTTACAGTTGTTCAAACCCTGTTTATCATGCTTACAAAATTAAAAACTGTTGAGAAACTACAATCAATGCTTAGATACCAAATAGCCTTATTTCGCTATGCCTTTGCCTAATCAACTTGTATTTACTTATTTGGTGACAAAAAAGGGAACATTTATTCAGAGCTGCAAAACATCTCAAATCTGTCGGGCACTTTCGAAAAAACCTCCAAATCTGTCGGGGGTTAGGATAGGACTATTAAAATTGTCTAAAACCCATTCAATTGGTAAAATGTTCCTACTCATTTTCCACATTCTTAATAGAAAATACTAAAATTAGCATAAAAAACTTCTAGTTTGGCACCAATGGATATCAATAGGCGTCAGATGTCACTCCAGGCGTCAATCAAAGCGTCAGATGGTCCTCTCCTCAGGGTTACATCTCGGCACGAGCAGCGGTGACCAGACCCAGCCGCCATCTATCCGGCTTCCTGGACAGCGGCGCCTTGGCCGGGCTTTATCGGCGGCATGAGAACTAGCGTTATGGGTGACTTCCGTCTGGGGGTGTTTGTGCTACAAACGAATACTGAGCGATTAAATGAAAGGAAACGAAAACACGAAATCTCACCTCGTTTCAGAGCGATGCCTGATGATTTAGCAGGCACGCAGTTACCATATCAGCATGATGAAAGGTAGCGCCAACCTTCTCTAGGGTAGGCCAAACAAGGGACAATAAGCCTTTCCACCGATTAAATAACATATACAGCGATTTTAGCGTGTGCTGTGATAGTTCAGGGCCATTCCGGTCACGACTAAACGAAGGCCAGCAATTTAACTAAATAGCCCACTCTAAATTGACAGAACACTACCGACTCTCGGTGACGTGAGCACTAGCATGTGCATCAATTCTCTGGTAGTGTTTGTGCTGCGAATACGAAGCAATTACAATACTGAGCAATTACTTACTGAGCTAGCTTACTTAGCAATTACAATACTGAGCAAAAACGAATACTGAGCAAGTACATGAAAGGAGACGAAGACACGATATCTCACCTTGTTATGGATATTTGGATATTTGGATATGGATATATTTGGATTATGGATATTTGGATATATATGGATTTTGCTCTGATGGCCAGACGAACAAGATTGGAGGGGTACTTTTTTATATTCGAAAAAAGTGTTTTTTAAGGATCATGGCTACTTGTAGTTGAATGCAAACATGTAATATTAGCTTTCCATGAATTTTAAATGCATTTTTACATGAATAATCCTAAATTTTGAAGCTGTTGGCTATTTCAAAGTTTTTCATGCATTGCCGTGCTCATTTCCATGAGGGTAGGTGGTTTAGGATCTGAAGTTAATGAGGCTAATAAATAACCTTAAGTCAGTTAGATAGTAAATGTCAAATAAATATCATGTTTCCAAGGAAGTTAAGAGTAAAAGGAATGAGTAAAGGTTGCACTAGGCTGTGTTTTTTGTTATATCTTTGTCCCCTTGACATAGATCATAGACATATTTAGGTAAGTCAATAAAATGAAATGGGAGAAATAGTTTGGTAATTAGAACTCAAATTAATGTGGAAAGGTGAAGAGTTTTTTTCTTTGGCATCCACAAATCCACTGATGAAGGTATGCAACTTTTGTGGTTAATTCTGGACAAACAGGCATTGGATTTAAAAGAAGACGGAAGGGAAAATCAAATGTTTTAGTCTAATTTGACCAGTTTGCTGGTAAAATTCATTTTTCCCTTATTAATATCATTTAAAATTATTGATCAACAGTGAGCATAACATACTGTATGGAAATAAATGTAAACTGCCGAAATTACCATGAACACATCACTTACTTATTTGTTTTCCCCCACAATGTTCTGATCTGCCCGCTGTTTGATCCATGCTTCAAAACGACCTCCTTGGCCAAAACCACTGTTCCTGAACTTGCGGGGCAGCCCAGAATGCTTGATTCGCTGATGCTCCTTAAAAAACGTTTTTCGCCAAAATACCCACATCCCTCAAATCCACATTTAAGCTTCACACGGGACGATGGAAGGGCTTAATCGGAGCCATTTATCAGCCCTTCAACTATGGACGACGAAATCCAAGCTCAACCAGTTAACTCAAGATGTATACCAAAGTAATGCAAGAGAAAAATAATCAAAAACACAACCTTGCAACGTATTGCATCCACCACACCACGGGATTCTAGGGCCATGGCCTCCACCACATCCACAACGCAACACACCAAACCGCAGGGCTGCTTTTCAAACCAAAGATACCTTTTACACCGGCTTTGCCGCAAGGGCGCTGTTTAAACAGCGCCCTTGCGGCAGCGTTGAGCGTACTTCCAAACGAATGAAACGAAGGAAAAATACTGTTTTGCCTGTCGCAAGGCCTTTACGGCGGCCTGTCGGGCCAAGCTGTCGCGTGCTATGAAATACAAATCGGGCCCGACAGGCCGGTGAAGGAATTTTTCCAGCAAAGGATTTTCTGGGTGACGTTTAAAAGGCCCTCTGTACATAAGGCCCTCTATTCAAAGGTCCCTCGGTTCATAAGTCCCTCGATTTTCCATCGGTTCTTGCCGCACACTGGCTTGATATGGGAGAGGTGCAAATTCATGAAAAACTTGTTGAGTGAAAGAGGTGACAATTCTAATATTGAGTTTTTTAGAACAAAAAATCTTTTCTGTTTCCTTTCAAGATTTTTTTTCTCACAGATTGTAAGATCTGTCGCAGGACCATACCGTGCCCTAAAATCTGTCGGGCACTTTATGACCCGAGAGCCCGACTTTTTGCAGCTCTGCATTTATTTAGGTTATTACGGATCCCTTCTTTACATCATGAGAGATTGATTTAGGTAAAGGCTGATCACAATAAATCCGCATTTACGGACCAAAGTTCGTATGGCTACAGGACGTATAGATAAACTTCGTACGCATAAGTTCGTAAGCAAATATATGTACGTAGGGTATACAATTTTTATGACAAAATTACGTACGAAAAACTTCGTAAGCGAATGTGCGTAGGGTATAAAACTCGTATGCCAAAAGTACGTATGTATAAATACGTAAGCAAGTGAACGTAGGGATATAAAACTCGTATGCCGAAAGTACTTAGCAAAACTACACGTTCCTGTCATGATACCTTAAAACTTTTTCTCGTATGATCACGACAGTTCTGTCCTGCCCGTTAGAAATTTAACGAACTCTGAAATTACAATCGTTTTGATGGGTTATCCCGTTAAAGTGTGGTATTCCGTTGACCATATGAGCCATTTGAAATATATGTTTTAGTTCAGATTCTGTTTTTATGCATCCTCTTTGGAAACAAAGAAACCTGTGATATTTAGATCCCGCGGGATCTAAATAATCAACGCGTTGGTATTGACACGCGCATTGATTGGGGGCGGGTACCCGCGACCCCTCGGGTTTTTCGGAGATAGTAGTAAAACGGCGGCGCGTAGCGCTGCCGTACTTGGCATACCTTTTCCCTCATCATTTTTACAACTTCTGTGAAATTGTTAAGATTAGGTCATCTCAGGTCAGGTCACCAGTACAGGTCAAGTGACCTGACCTAAAAAAGTTTAATATAGCATAAGTCGGAGCAGGGTGAACTTATCCGATTGAAACTCATCACATAATGAGCCCATCAAGTTCTCTAAAATATATTCCGGTATTTTTGATATCGATGACCTAAGGTCAGGTACGAGGCATGACCTCTCCATTGGAAATACATGGGAAAAAATGGTTTTTACTGTATAACTCAGCAACGAATAGTGATAGAGCGTTTATTTTAGCTGCATTAGACTCGCCTTGGCTTTGCCGTTCTAATAATATGAATTTTATATAATTGGACCCTGACCTGACCTCAGGTCAGGTCAAATTCTTGATTTGACCTAGCAAGGTCAACTTATATATCATTCAATTCGGCTTGCTGCGAGGATTCATACAGTTCAAGTCCTTTTTGTCTATCTTTACTTGTGCAAATGTAATGGCCGAAAAACTCAATTTACATGTTATCCCTATTATGGCATGTTTTGACCTCTCGTGACCCTAAATTTGACCTGAAAAAAAATGGTCCAAATATTTTCGATGGAGAAGTGGATGGGCTACCCAACGCCGTTTACCGTTTTTCGCTACCTACCGTGGTTCTCGAGATCTTAGGGCGGAAGCGGGTACCCGCCCCCCCTCGTCAAAGCGAAGGTGGCTCAGAACCCCGTCAATCCGCGTGTTAAGAACTCGCAAATTTTCTCTGCCGAGAAAATTTGACCGGACTGGGGAAACGCCAGACTCGCGTAGGCTGTTGTTTTAGTGCGCCACCAATGGCATCGTATGATGTAGTAGAGTTTGGCACTTCCGAGCTGGATTGGTCACCAGATGTCTGCATGGAATAGGAATAGAACGCAATGGGATAGGATTTTGCAGAAATGGAACGGAATGGGATGAAATTTCCCAGGGCTCATTAGGAACATGGTGGAATGGAGCAAAATTTCGGCCAGATTTCAAGGAAAATGATGGAATGAGACGGAATGGTACGAACTTCATTGACATTTTATGGATGGAATGGATTGGAACAGAAAAAACTGGAGAGAAGGGGATGGAGACTGAAAAAAGCGTCCCATGCAGGCCTCAGTTCCTCTATGTGTCCTCTGCCGATAACCCTATACTCATATTCTTTTAAGAAAATCGGAGACAAGGGTGTAGGAGAAGTCCGTGCAAGAGTACGCACTTAACTTTCTAAAGGCTTTTACTTTTTTCCTATAAGTCTAACAGATGAAATTTGTATGCGGTTGTTTAGCGTGAAGAATTGTTTATGTATGGTCTATGTTTCAAATCGATATCTCTGAAAGGAACTCGCCACGAGCCCATCAAAAATAAAAAGTCACGTGCGTACTCTTGCCTGTTTACAATGACCGAACTAAATTACTCCATTAGCAAGTGTGGAAACACTGCAGTGGGCCCGGATGAAATTCACTACTCTTTCTTCAGGCACCTCAGCAAGACAGCACTAAAATATCTTCTCTCGGCCATTAACAACATGTTTCTTAGCGACTCATTCCCCACTATGTGGCGGGAGAGTGTCATCATTCCCATTCCAAAACCTGGCAAAGAAAAAACGGACCCTAAAGGTTATCGCCCCATTTCGCTTACTAGCTGTGCTAGCAAGCTTGTAGAGCGCATGGTCAACGTAAGACTTCACGAAATTCTCGAAAAGAAACTCGATGCTATGCAATCGGGTTTCCGGCGCGGGCGAGCCACCACTGACAATCTGATCAAACTGGTCAGTGACGTCCAAAATGGCTTTTACAAGAAGCAAGTCACAATTGCTGCATTCTTAGATATCAAGTCGGCCTTTGATCGTGTACAAAAAGACGTCCTTTTGTATAAACTCTGTAAACTGGGAGTCCATGGCCACCTTGCTAGATTCATTGACAACTTTCTTAGGGACAGAAAATTCAAACTGCGCTGCGGCACCACCTTTTCCTATCTGACATCTCAAGACCAGGGCACACCCCAGGGTAGCGTTTTATCTCCGACCCTCTTCCTAGTCATGATCAATGACATTTTTTCCAAAAAGCTACCGCCTGGAGTTAAGTACTCCCTATTTGCAGATGATGTCGCTATTTGGAAATCCACTCCGGTCGACACCAGGCGGCGCAGTCAACCAGAATTCAAAACCGCGACTACCGAATTGCAGGGTAGTCTCGACGACATCCATGCTTGGTGCAATTCAATGAGTCTATCACTCTCGGCCGAAAAGTCATCAGTCGGAGTCTTTGCCAGGCCAGGTGTGAGACACGCTGTTCCTCAGCTCCAAATCTCAGGCAAACCCATTGAATGCGCGAAAAGCTTCAAATTCTTAGGCGTCATCCTTGATACCCGCCTTAGTTTTAACGAGCATATTACCAAAGTCGTCGCTAGCTGTCAAAAACGAGTCAATATCCTCCGCATGCTCGGCGGAACAGAGTACGGCGGGGATCGAAAGACCCCTGCTCATGCTCTACAAGTCCTTGATCCGGCCCATACTCGAATATAATTCGTTCGTCTTTGACTCAACGAACAACACTAATAAGCTAAAGCTAGGGCGCATCCAAAACGCAAGTATCCGGGCAGCCACAGGCGCGCTCAGAGAATCCCCCATCACCAGCTTGTTAGTGGACAGTGGGCTGTGCCCTCTCCAAACAAGACGCCACTCCCAGCTTATCTCTTACTATATAAAGGTCCAATCTACCGAAAATCACCCGGCGAAACAATGTTTCGCCCACCATGGACGTGTATCAAAAACTAATCGGACAACCTGGCCTCCATTTAAGAATAGAGTAGCGAAGATCCTGGAAACCCTGAACCTTGCGATTTCAGAAGCCATAGGCAAACCCCCACTCTCCCGCTTTTGGACTCGCAAACAGCCCAAAGTCGAGTTTCTTTTCACCACACGCAAAGACAACCTCACCACAGAGGAGATCTCCCAGAAATTCTTAGAGTTCCAGTCTAACAACACTGGCAAAACCTTCATTTTCACCGACGGCTCTAAAATAGGCGAAAAAGTAGGCCTCGGCATCTGGGGGCAAAATATTTGCCTCCAAAAACGACTTCCGGACAACTGCTCAATCTTTACTGCCGAGGCTGTCGCCATTCTAGATACACTAGTCCAGATTAGAACCCTAAATATTAATTCAGCCGCCATCTGTTCAGACTCTAAATCTGTCTTGCAAGCTATCAATAACGTAGTCAACCCCAGCCATCACGTAATAGCAGACATCCAGAAGGCTATCGACGATATCCCAGATGTCTCATCTCTTTGGATCCCAGGCCACTGCAAAATTCTCGGAAATGAAAAAGCCGACGAACAGGCCAAAAAGTCTCTAGAACTCAGAGAGGTCGCACCTCTCAAATGGTCCGGAGACGAAAGCAAAGCTCTCCTCCAGAACCATATCCTGAAGTACATCCAAAATGAACATGAAACCGCGATTGGGTGGCGTAGTGAGCGAACCAGCTGCTGGGCCCTGGGCAGTAGGGTGGTTGGTTTCGATTTTTCTCGAAAAGGAATTATGCCATCAGCCTATCTGATGTGTTTTTTGATGTTGAACACTGTTGGCTTAGGGTCGTTCAAAAAAGTTTTTTCTTTCCAGACTCGAACACACTTTTTCCCATTATATATTCAATTCTGATTTCAATGAGCCACATTCCAAGCGTCTACGACAGCGGGAAAGATCGCCTCAAAACGGTTAGAGATTTCATGTTTCGGGCGCGATTGGCCGCCCGGCGTTGCAGTCTCCCCTTGTTAAATTGGGATATAAGGGGTGCATAACCTACCAGTAAAGACAGCGTGGCATGTGCGTGCATATAAGAGCGGTAGATGGGATTTAACATGCAGGCATTTACCTGTCAGATATATTTGTAGCGCAATACAAATACATGTCATTCCACAAAAGACCTGAAATTAAATGATTCAGCAGCCTTGTACTCTAAATCCCGACAGAACATGAATGCCTTCCGGAGGCAAACCTTTCTCTAGTAACTATCGCTGGAGAACGCCGTGAGGCAGGTGCTTCTCCCTATTCTCCTGTGAACTATTTAAGAGCTCTGGTACTGATAAAAGAAGATCCTGTTTCATAGTTTTACCCTTTAGGTGGCTCACGAAATATTCCACCAGCTTCACACCACGTTCTGTGGGACCGTTCACGACAGTAAGTTCTGGAATACCTTGAAACAGGGGAAGCTATACCAGTCACTAGCTTCTCAACGGAGCCATTTCATGTCAGAATCTTTCAGATTCAGGTGCTCGAATGCCATCCAGATTTCAGGAATTAGAAATTGGGAGAGGCTTGGTATCGAGCCGAGCTCTTCATAGCCTCTGTCGGAAACTTTAGCCTGCCCTAGTCAAATGTGAATCGTTTGCTGTTTTGTTCAATTGTTGTGCGACTGGCTCCTTACCTCCACCATGGTGGTTTTCACCAGCGCGACAGAATATAACTTTCTGTGCAAAGATACCACAGCTGATGACAAATTGACTTTAGCACATTTAGGGCGATTTCTATATTAACTTAATGAAAGCACTGCATTGCATTTTATGGATAGCTTTGAGGCTCATAGAAGGCTCTAAAGCTAACTATCCGCGACGGAGGAACCCAAATGCATGGTTTAGAACCACTTATAAGGAAAGCTGCGAACTATTTCGGAGTCTGAGTGGTTCAGCCGGTTAGCGCTTGCGCTCGGCTTGGCCAATGACATTCATTATGTGCCGGGTGTCGTGGGTTCGAGCCCACCCAGAGGCAGAATCTGGCACCCTGCTCTAGCCCGAGCTAATTCTTTCCCTCTCTCCTCTGATGCCATATGACCTGAGCAGTTCATGCGTTGTTAAACTCCAAAAATTATAACATTCTGTCTTTAAGTATCTTCTGGAATTATGAACGGAATCTGACACAGTAGTAGCACGCACTTCATGCCATAAATGTCCTATATTCCATAATATGGCCCGCTGGTGAGCTCCGGGTCTTCTAAACAGACAGTTGTTGGAGGCAACCTCTCCTGACAGCCACACGTAAACCAGCTTGCGCATTTCGAGATAATACTCCGCTATTGTGTAGAGGGGCTGAACTCAATGTGCAAACGCAACTGTTATTTGTGACCAGAAAGTTATAATCTGCTTCGCAAATAAGAATCGCAATGCTGAAGGTAAAAAGGCAGTGATACAGTACCTGGCCTAAGCAGCAAAACCATCCACCTTTCGGTTAGGTAGGCTAAAGTTTCCGACAGAGGCTATGAAGAGCTCGGCTCGATACCAAGCCTCTCCCAATTTCTCATTCCTGAAAGCTGGATGGTAGTCGAGCGCCTGAATCTGAAAGATTCTGACATTAAATGGCTCCGTTGAGAAGCTGGTGACTGGTATAGCTTCCCCTGTTTCAAGGTATTCCAGAACTTACTGTCGTGAATGGTCCCACAGAACGTGGTGTGAAGCTGGTGGAAGATTTCGTGAGCCACTTAAAGGGTAAAAATATGAAACAGGATCTTCTTTTATCAGTACCAGAGCTCTTAAATAGTTCGCAGGAGAATAGGGAGAAGCATCTGCCTCACGACGTTCTCCAGCGATAGTTACTAGAGAAAGGGTTCGCCTCCGGAAGGCATTCCTGTTCTGTCGGGATTTAGAGTACTAGGGTGCTGAATCATTTAATTTCACGTCTTTTGTGGAATAACATGTATTTGTATTGGGCTACAAATACATCTGACAAGTAGATGCCTGCATGTTAAATCCCATCTACCGCTCTTATACGCACGCACATGCCAGGCTGTCTTTACTGGTAGGTTATGCACCCCTTTCATCCCAATTTAACAAGTGGAGACTGCAACGCCGGCTGGCCAATTGCGCCCCAAACATGAAATATATAACCGTTTTGAGGCGATTTTTCCCGCTGTTGTAGACGCTTGGAATGTGGCTCATTGAAATCAGAATTGAATATATAATGGGGAAAAAGTGGGTTCGAATCTGAAAAGTAAAAAAAAATTGAACGACCCTACTGTAAGCTCATCCAAGTTTTTCTTTGCGGGCTGTCCAAGCTTTACTTGATCGTTGTATCTTTAATTTTTATGTGGGTTTGCGGGCATGTCTGACCCATATTTCTGTTTTCCATAACAGTGCACTGCAGTTTGCCATACGACGGCACTGCAGTGTAGGTTGGTCCAGTTTTGAGGTTCACTGGCCTTTGGTATCTGGTCAAGAGCGTTCGTTCATCTAGTCGCCATTTTTCATTCGTACAAATACTTAGTCACTTTGTATCTGATGGATTTTCACGCCCTTGAGAACGTTTCGATCACATTTTGGATATAGGTACATTTCCGGAGCCGGAGCCGGTCTGAGCCGACTATTTTGCCCGGAGCCGGAGCCGGAGCCGTTAGGACACTTGAACCCGGAGCCGGAGCCGAAATCATAACCTCGGACCGGAGCCGGAGCCGGAGCCGTCCAAAATTGTCTCGGCTCCGCATCCCTGCTTTTTCCATTAAAATTATTGTACGTACTTTTGCGTACGTACTTTAGGCATACGAAATTCTTCCTTACGTACTTTGGTCCGCAACCCTAAATCTGCCTAGCTATATTTTGATGCCTAAGATGCAGTTCCAGTGTGACTGCAAGTACAATGTACTTGATGGCCAGCTTTGAGATGCCGAGGAGTTGTGGGTATGGTATTATAGCGATTAGCAACCTGGCTTTCCGCGCGGCCGACCCGGGTTTAAAGGGAGATACGCGAAAAATTTGTATTGGCTATATCAAAAGGTGAGAAAAAGTTGTTTCAGAAGTCCTATTCTCATTTTTGCGAATTCGGCCTGCAAATGCCTTAAAATTGCTCTCAAAGTCAAAATTTCTAGACGACTTTACTGGTACACCTCATATCGATGTGTATGACGTACACACGGCTAAGGCTATCAATTTCTCTAAGAATTAGGTCATATCTATCCTAAACAGTGATGTAGAACTTTGGACTACTACAGGAAAAATTACTTTAGAAAAAAAACATTCCAAAACTCTTTTGAAACAGAAATATAGGGCTTAAAAGAAATCACAATTGACCAATCAGAAGTCTAGGAATTCTCAAACCGGGGTCACGTGACCTATCTGACGCAAAAAAATTGTCAACCTGGGGCCGAAGCAGAAAATGACTCAAGACCCGAGATACGAAACCGCTGAAGACTTGAGTAATTGTTTTTTTCCGTTTCTAGGGCAACCTAATTCATTTTGTAGTTTTAGAAGCTGTTTAAAATTAATTCAAATACAAATACAGGAGAACAGACATTTGTATTATAAAAAAACATTACTTTTCAACTTTAAATAGTTTTCGAAAAGTACGTGATGAGTATGGGCATAGGTAAGTGATGGGCGTTTTATGGAAACTGTTAACCTATTTCGTTAATAAGTAAGTGGCCTCCCAAAATTTTGCCGAAGATGCAAAAATAATTGATAGGTTCGTTATAAGGATTTTTCAAATAGCAAGAAACCACAATAATTTTTTCGAGTATCTCCCTTTAAGGCCCGGCAGATTCCTTGTGTAAGGAACAATTTGACTCCCAAGAAACCCCTCCAACAGGGAAAGAGTTGGCGACGCCATATAACCCTGGTAGTTGGTGCGTCGATAAGCCCCAAAAATTATTGGTATTATGTCGAGGAGGTCCAGCTTTGATCCTGAGCACCAGTTCGATGTGCTATACCCTTTGGCAGATGAATCCATCCCTCCTCTCAGCATTACAGACTGAACTGGCTCCAGCTGTCACTTCCTTTACAGCTCTCTCTATGGCCTATTTGTGGGCAGCAGGGGAAGTACTCTACCTTCATGTGCTTCCCCATGAACTCTAGCGACTTGAACTTGGTCAAACTGCAGGCCATGATAAACTCGGTGGTGGCCTCCCGGTTGATTATAGTGTTGAGGGCAGACGCCTGTGTGTTGAGGCAGGACATGATCCGCAGCCTGAGTGAGGTGGCCTCCTTCTACTGCTCTCCTCTGATGGAGATTCTTGACAAAAACGAAATTCCTCCTTCTCGCTGCAGAGCAATGTCATCAGAATCGCCTCGGTGTGAACGAACATTGCAGAGGAGCACACGGCGGGCATGACATTCAACTGCACCACCTTGGGCTGGGTACGAAGGCAGGAGAGCTCGACTTTCCGAGGGCTGTCCAGTCAGTCGTTGCTGGTCTACACCTGTAGCCAGTAGGGAAAGTAAGGCTCGATAATCATTGTGAAGATCTCCTACCAAGTTTCAATTTCCCTACTGAACCCAGATGAAGGTTATCAACAACTTGGTAGATGGTCCCAGAAACATCCTATCCTAGCTCTCATGCCTCGGGATCTAGCTCTAGATGGTGCAATTGACTGTCATGCCGACCGTGTGCTCCTTTGAATGGTTCGCTCACTCCGAGGAGATCCTGATAAACATGGCGTGTTCTGCAGTGAGGAGAAGAGGAGGACCACCTTCCACAAGATCATCTCCATCAGAGGGGAGCAGGAGGTGGGGAACACCTCCCTCAGGCTGCGGACCCTGCCCTACGTCAACACACAGATGACCACTCCCAAAAATATAATTGACTGGGATGGGGTCACCAGCCTATCATCACCTGCAGCTTGATCAAATCCAAGTTCCCAGGGTTCATGGGGAAGCCCATAGAGGTAGAGCACTTTGTCTGCCACACGCTGGCCATGGCTGCAGCTGACACGTCCGTAAAGCAAATGACAGCTGCCAATTATGTCCGTCTCGCTGGAGGAGGAATGGTTTTATCAAGCGATGGGCCCAGCACACCAAACTGATGCTCAGGATCAACAGCAAGCAGGACCTCCTCGGCATCGCAAAGTTGACGATCAGATGGAAATTGCAATCAATCTCAAACTTTATTGTAGACCTTACCGTGACAGCTAGACTTACCGTGACCATCCTTTCCCTGAATCGATTCCTGCTGCTGTAAAGGAATCCGTAATGACCTAAATAGCTCGTCTCGTTTGTGTCATGAAATAGGTGATTCAAAACTATCTAGGTATAGGAAGGTGTGGTCGTTTGATATCAGGGAACTGTCTGTGCATTTCTAAATACTTTTTTTGTAAATGCGACAAAAAAGCCCAAACATCTGCAAATATAAAGAGCAATGCTCTTGGTGAAAATGGTTTGAATGGCCCAGAAAACGCAGAAATGCATTTTTCAGTCGAAAACGGGATAGGTAAAAAGACCTAGACTATTTTTGGCTTTGATTACTTTTCATTAGCCCATGATAGAACCAGGGTACTTTAACTACGGGTACAACCAAGTTTCCTACTAAATATAGTCCTCCCATGATGACGTCACCGCCCTTTCCTACTAAGTTATAGGAGATTCTCTTAAGTTTTTGGAAGGATCAGCTGGAACATACCAAGTTTGGGCGTATTTGGCACCAATCTAGTATAAATCGGAATCAATTTGTTTCACCCATTTGACAGTAACCCTGATCTCAACGGCGAGCAGCGTATTTTACGTAAGTCTAATGAAAAAATTATAACACTTCAAAGAATTTGTTGAAAGGGCATGCATTTATTTTAACAACTCAGGCCTACTTAATAGCCGAGAGAAATAAATTTACCTTCGCTCAAGAGATCACCGGTGTTTATTGTCTTCTGCTGCAGGTACCACCAACAGCCAATCAAAGGTCAGAAATCAAAAGCCAATCAAAATCGAGATTAGTCGTACTTCAAGCAGCTGTTAGTGCTGAACCTGTCCTTATTTTGACACGCTCTGGAAAATTTGTAAAAATAATATTCTTTACTGGAGTTTTTGCAAAACGTGTGATGGTTTCACAAATAAAAAACTTTTAGCTTTCTGTTCAACCATGTAAGTTCTGCTGATACAGTTCTAAAATAGGTTATTTAGAGCTTCGAAAAGTGCAATTTCTCCAATGCCCTGCATAGTAACTGTGTTGCCTCTCCAGCCATGATGACGTAATGCTGCCAAACAACTTGAACGGGGTCTGGATAGAACTGGAAATCATGGGGCAAAATCTCATTTTTCAATTTTCCATATATTGAGACAACCTAATACACACCGGGACATGCTATTACACTGCCGACTCCAACTACCAAAACTCAAAATCTGAACCATTGCAGCAACTGCTTAGCTTTTCAGTATGACAATAGAGAACTACATTTTCTACAAATTTGTATCTTTTGGTGAGGTTTCGTTCTCTAGAAACTGTTTTATTAGACTTTTTGTTACCCGGAAATAGGGTCGGTTACTGCCAGAACTAGGTGCCAAAACTCAACTCACGAAAGAATGTTACAATCGCTTAGAAAAGCTTTGTGCCGAGCTAATAATAGAAATTCTTAAAATTTGTACCTTTTCACCATGTTCCCTTTCGAGGACAACTGGAAAATCATCAATTAAAAACCTCACTACTCTATTACAGCGGAACACTTTCTGTTGCTCATGGTGTTCATGCCCGGAATCGAAAGTTGCATACCAAATCCGAAATAACCCAGCATTCTTCCCCATATCCCAAGATATCAATAATTCCCCATACCAGGAGCAGGGGCGTACTTAAAACATTGTGAACACAACAGAGAACGACAGCGCATAGGCGGATTCAGGATTTCCAAAGGGGGGGCACCATGCGAAACAGGGGGCACCACTTTTGACCGGCAAAACCTATCAGGTGAGCACAAAATCTTATTGGTGGGTGCGGATTTTCGCAACCGGAGCGGGGATGGGAAGCTACATTTCAGGGGGGCGACCATAGACCTTGCAGGGGGGTGCCGAGGGCTGATCGGGGGAGGGCGCGGGATCTCTGCCCCTGGATTCGCCTGTCCGACAGAGGCGTGCTAAGACTGCTGGAAAGGGGTGCAGTTGGAAAAGGCGTTCAAAAGAGACGCTGGCAACGAGATGTATTCTACAGAGGCGTGCTCGAAGGTTAGGAAAAGGGTACAGTTGGCAAAGGCGTGTCCAGGAGACTGCTAGTAGGAGCGTTTAATGCAGACAGGCGTGCTCAGAGTGCTAAAAAAGATAAAGAGTACAAAAAGTGATCTCAGAGTGTTGGAAAAGAGTGCATTGTACAGAGGTGGTCTCAGACTGTTAGGAAGGGGTTGCAAGTGGAAAAGGCATCTCCAGAAGACTGCTGGTGGGGGATGATTTATTCAGAGGCATGTTCAGAATGCTGGGAAGAAGTGCAATTGGCAAAGGCGTGTCCAGATCAGTGCCGTAGCCAGAGGAGTCGTTGGGGACCACGGACCCCCTTGGGCAGATCTTGTGCACTGGAAAACACGAGCATTGAACTCGAGGGCCCCTGAGCTTGGTCGCACGGGAACCCCGACCTTAGTCTTAGAGGGCCCCCGGGCTTGATCTCAGGGGCCCCGGAGCTTAGTGTACGACTGCCCTCCGAGCTTAATCTCGGGGACCCCCGAGCTTATTGTCAGGTTCCCTCCAAACTTGATCTCGGGGACCCCGAGCTTGGTCTCAGCGGCCCTTGGTTGGTCTCGGGGGAGTTCCCCGAGCCTGGTCTCAGGGGTACTCCGGCATCGAGGGCTCCCAAGTATCGAACATTGACCTTGGGGCCAACTGAGCTTGGTATCAGGGGGCCCCGAGTTGGTCTCAGGTGCCCCCCGAGCTTGGTCTCAGTGGACCCCCAAAACTTAGTCTCAGAGGACGCCCAAGCTTGGTGTCAGTGGCCTGAGCTTGGTCTCAGTGGGCTCCACGAGCGTGGTCTCAGGGGCACCTCGATCATCGGTATCAAGGGCTCCGGATCATTGAACATTGATATCGGGGGCACCTGAGCGTGGTCTCAGGGGCCCTGAGTGGGTCTCAGGCGCCTGAACATGGTCCCAGGGGCCCCAATTGGGCCCCTGGGATCTTAGTCTTAAGATCTTAAGAAGGTCCGAGGGACCAATCTTAAGATTGGTCCCATAGACCTTTTGATCTTGGTCTCACAGTCTTTCGGTCTTGGTCTCAGGGAGCCCCCGAGCATGGTCTCAGGGCCCCCAAGCTCGGTGTCAGGGTACCCCGAACTTAGTTGCAGGGGACCCCCGAGCTTGATCTCAGAGGATCCCCAAACTTAGTCTCAGAGGACCCCCAAGCTTGGTCTTAGTGGCCTGAGCTTGATCTCAGTGGGCTCCACGAGCTTGGTCTCAGGGGGCCCTGAGTTGGTCTCAGGGACCCCGAGCCTGGTCTCTGGGGGCCCAAGCTTGGTCCCACAGACCTTTTCTTCTTTGTTCCACTAGCCTTTCGATCATGGTCTCACGGGCAGTTCGATCTGGGTCTCTGGGGCCACGAGCGTGGGGTCAGGGGTCCCTCGAGCTTGGTCTCAGGGGCCCCAAGCTTGGTCTCAGGTGCCCCCCCGAGCTTTGTTTCAGGAAACCCCGAACTTGGTCCCAGGGGACCACCGAGCTTGGTTTCAGTGGCCCGAACTTGGCCTCAGGGGCTCCCCGAGCTTGGTGTCAGAGGTCCCTCGATCATCGCTGTCGAGGGCTCCGGATTATCGAACATTGATATCGGGGGCACCTGAGCTTGGTCTCAGGGGCCCTGAGTTGGTCTCAGGGTTCTGACCTTGGTCCCAGGGGCCCAAATTGGGGCCCCTGGGATCTTAGTCTTAAGATCTTAAGAAGGCCCGTGGGACCAATCTTAAGATTGGTGCCACGGGTCTTTTGATCTTGGTCTCACAGTCTTTCGGTTTTGGTCTCAGGGAGCCCCCGAGCTTGGTCTCAGGACCCCCAAAGCTTGGTGTGAGGGGACCCGAACTTAGTTGCAGGGAACCCCTGAGTTTGGTCTCAGAGGACCCCCAAGCTTGGTCTTAGTGGCCTGAGCTTGATCTCAGTGGGCTCCACGAGCTTGGTCTCAGAGGGCTCCACAAGCTTGTCCTCAGTGGCCTGAGCTTGGGCTCAGGGGCTCCACAAGCTTGGTCTCAGGGTCCCTCGATCATCGGTATCAAGGGCTCCGGATTATCGAACATTGATATCGAGGGCCCCTGAGCTTGGTCTCAGACGCCCCGATTTAGTCTCAGGAACCCGAGCTTGGTCTCTGGGGCCCCAAGATTGGTCCCACTGGCCTTTTGATCTTGGTCTCACGGCCTTTCGGTCTTGGTATCAGGGGTTCCCTGAGCGTGGTCTCAGGGCCCCCGAGCTTGGTCTCAGGGCCCCCGGGCTTGGTCTCAGGGCCCCCGAGCTTGGTCTCAGAGGACCCCCGATCTTGGTCTCAGTGGCCTGAGCCTAGTCTCAGGGGGCGCCATGGGCTTGGTCCCAGGGGCCCCATGATCGTCGGTATTGGGGGCTCCGAAGTATTGAACATTGATCCTGGGACCCCCTGGACTTGGTCTCAGGGCGGCCTGAGCTTGGTCTCAGGGGACTTCCTGAACTTGGTATCAGAGCAGCCTGAGCTTGGTTTCAGGGGACCCCCAGTTTGGTCTCAGAGGCTTCAAACTCGGTGCCACGGGCCTTTTGATCTTGTTTCCACGGGTTTTTCGATCATGGTCTCACGGGCTTTTCGGTCTTGGTTTCAGGGGGCCTCCGAGCTTGGTCTCAAGGGTCCCCGAGCTTGGTCTCAGAGGACGCCCAAACTTTAGTCTCAGAGGATCCCAAGCTTGGTCTTAGTGGCCTGAGCTTGATCTCAGTGGGCTCCAGAAGCTTGGTCTCAAGGGACCCCCGAGCTTGTCCTCAGTAGCCTGAGCCTGGTCTCAGGGGGCTCCACAGGCTTGGTCTCAGGGTCCCTCGATCATCGGTATCAAGGTCTCCGGATTATCGAACATTGATATCGGGAGCCCCTGAGCTTGGTCTCAGGGGTTTCAATTTTGGTGCCCCGGGCACTTTTGATCTTGGTCCCACGGGCTTTTCGATCTTGGTCTCACGGCCTTTTGGTCTTGGTATCAGGGGTTCCCCGAGCTTGGTCTCAAAGCCCCCCGAGTTTGGTCTCAGAGGGCTCCACGGGCCTGGTCTCAGGGGTTCCTGAACCCGAAGACTAACTTCCGGATGTCGCTGAGACTGACTCTCGGAAGCAATCTGAGACTAACTTTTGGGTGCTCCCTGAGATTTGCTCTCGGGGCCCCTTATACAAAAATGGGGGCATAGCCTGAGGATAAGTCTCAAGGGCTCCCAGTATTGTCCCTGGGGGCCCCCTGAGACCAGCACTCTGTGCATCAAGTGAGACGCCCGTGAGACTATGGGCCCCCTGAGACCGACACTCGTGGGGAGGGACCCCTGAGACCAAATCTCAGAAGTCCCCTAAAACTGACTCTCGGGCTCCTCTTGACCGACTCTTGAAGTTCTCAGAGACTGACCTCTCAGGGGACTCGCTGAAGTAGACTTTCGCGGGCCCTGAGAACCATTCTCTGGGGCCTCTGGGATAGCTCGGCCCCCACTGAGACCGACTCTCAGGGCCCACTGAGACTGACACTCGCGCCCCTGAGACCAACTCTCAGGGGCCCCTGAAATCTACTTTCGGGGGTCTTGAGACCGACTCTCAGGGCGGGGGCCCTAAGCCGACTCGAGACGCCCTGAGAGCGAATCTTCAGGGTCCTCTGAGGGCACAGTGATCAGAGAATCATTTGCAGCGGCTCAAATTAGCCCAAGAGGGGTCCGCAGACTCCTATGACCCCCTTGGCTATGCCACTGCATCCATACATTCGAGGGCCCTCCGGGATCAACATTTGAACGCCCCTGAAATCATTGCTTGCCCCCCCCACCGAGACCAATACTACTGAGGCCCTTGATAGTAATGCACGGGGGGCTCCTAAGACCAAGCTCAGGGTCCCACTTAGATCAGGCTCGGGGACACCCTTAGGGTCAAGCTCGCGCTTACCTCAGGAGTAACTCGACACCGATGTTCGGGGTCTCCCCAGACGTCCATGAAGTCAGCGACGGATTCGCATTCGGATTCAGCGACGGATTCGCCCGAAATGGCGTCTCCTGCGATTTCACTCAAATTCACACCATGGGCTCCCCCTGCCCTCAGCAACTCACAGCTAAAGTGATTTTCCGTCACACTCACCCGTTCACCCGCTAGAGGTGAAAAAGTGAAATTCACCCGAAACGGCGTCTCCTCCGATTTCGCTCAAATTCACACTATAGGCTCCCCGTGCCCTCAGCAACTCACCTCTAAAGTGATTTTCCGTCACACTCAGCTGTGCCAGTGGCTTTTGGCTCGTTAGAAGTGGATTCCAGCCTGGGCTTCTGGCCCAATGAAAAACATTTGTTTTGAAATATTCCTTTGACCGTCCGTGCAATATGCTGGAACAAAAAATAGTCAAGATTCCTTGTTTTTGCCACTTGGTGAACGCGTGCGGGTGAACGGGTGAATGTAACGGAATATCACTTTAGCTGTGAGTTCCTGAGGGCACGGGGAGCGTATGGTGTGAATTTGAGCGAAATCGGAGGAGACGCCGTTTCGGGTGAATTTCACTTCTTCACCTCTAGCCGGTGAACGGATGAATGTAACGGAAAATCACTTTAGGGGTGAGTTGCTGAGGGCAAGGGCAGCCTATGGCGTGAATTTGAGCGAAATCGGAGGGGACGCCGTTTCGGGTGAATTTCGCTTTTTCACCTCTAGCGGGTGAACGGGTGAGTGTGACGGAAAATCACTTTACGGGTGAGTTCCTGAGGGCACGGGGAGCCCATGGTGTGAATTTGAGTGAAATCGCAGGAGACACCATTTCGGGCGAATCTGTCGCTGAATCCGAATGCGAATCCGTCGCTAACTTCATGGACGTGCTCCCCAGATAAATATTTGGAGCCCCTCGAGACTGATAATCTGTACTCTGGAGCCCCTCGATACCGATGCTTGGGGGCCCCTGAAGCCTGGGGGCTTCTGAGACCAAACACAACATTATGTGAGGCCAATGCGCGTGCCTCACTCGTGAGGCCATCGATATACATAGTTGGGGGCACTCCTATATCAATATTGCCCCCCCTGAGTGAGATCAATGTTCAGCACTCCAGTGCCATCGCTACCGATGCTCGGGGGACCAAGCTCGGGGCCCCTGAGACAAAGCCCGGGGGGAATGGCCCTGAAACCGAGTTCGGAGGATCCCTGACACCAAGTTCGGGGAACCCCTGAGATGAATCTCAGAGGGCCCCTGAGACCAAGCTCAGGGCCCCCTGAGACCAGGCTCGGGGGCCCCATGAGACCAAGACAAAAAGGCCCATGAGACCAATACCAAAAGGCCCATGAGACCAATACCAAAAGGCCCATGGGACCAGGATGAAAAGGCCCGTGGACTAAGTTTGGGGCCCCGAGGTCAAGCTCGGCCCCTGGGACCAGCTCGGAATCCCTGAGACCAAGCTCAGGGGCCCCCTGAGACCAAGCTCTGGGCCCCCCTGAGACCAGGCTCGGGAGCCCATGAGACCAAGTCCAAAAGACCGTGAGACCAAGATCGAAAGGCCCATTGGACCAAGATCAAAAGGCCCGTGGGACCAAGCTCGGGCCCCTGGGACCAAGATCGAAATGACCGTGAGACCAAGATCGAAAGGCTCGTGGGACCAAGATCGAAAGGCTCGTGGGACCAGGATTAAAAGGCCCGTGGGGCCCAGTTTGGGGCCCTGAGACCAAGCTCGGGTCCCTGAAACCAATTCGGGGCCCCCGAGACCAAGCTCAGGGGCCCCCTGAGACCAAGCTCGAGGGGGGCCCTGAGACCAAGCTCTGGGGCCCCCCTGAGACCAGGCTCGGGAGCCCATGAGACCAAGACAAAAAGGCCCGTGAGACCAAGATCGAAAGGCCCATTGGACCAAGATCAAAAGGCCCGTGGGACCAAGCTCAGGGCCCCTGAGACCAACTCAGGACCCTCTGAGACCAAGGTCAGGGCCCCCGAGATCAATGTTCGATAATCCGGAGCCCTTGATATCGATTATCAAGGGCCCCTGAGACCATGCTCGTGGAGCACACTGAGACCACGCCTGGGGGTCCTCTGAGACCAAGGTCGGGGCCCCTGAGACCAAGATTGAAAGGACCGTGGGACCAAGATCGAAAGGACCGTGGGACCAAGTTTGGAACCGAGACCAAGCTCGGGCCCCTAAAACCAATTCGGCGCCCCTGAGACCAAGCTCAGGGGCCCCCTGAGACCAAGCTCGAGGGGGCCCTGACACCAAGCTCGGGTAACCCCTGATACCAAGACCGAGATGCCGTGAGACCAAGATCAAAAAGCTTCATGGACGTGCTGCCCAGATAAATATTTGGAGCCCCTTAGATCTTAAGATTGGTCCTACGGACTTTCTTAAGATCTAAGGACTAAGATCACAGGGACCCCAATTGGGGCCCCTGGGACCACGTTGAGACCAACTCAGGACCACTGAGACCACGCTCAGGGGCCTACGATATCAATGTTCGATAATCCGGAGCCCTTGATACCGATGATCGAGATGCTCCTGAGACCACGCTCGTGGAGCCCACTGAGACCAAGCTCAGACCACTGACACCAAGCTTGGGGGTTCTCTGACACTAAGTTTTGGGGGTCCTCTGGGACCAAGCTCGGGGGCCCTGAGACCAAGCTCGGGAAACCACTGATACCAAGACCGAAAGGCCGTGAGACCAAGATCAAAAGGCCCGTGGGTCCATGTTTGGGGCCCCTGAGACCGAGCTCGGGGCCCCTGAGACCAGCTCAGGGCCCCCTGAGACCAGGCTCAGGGCCCCGGAGATCAATGTTCGATAATCCGGAGCCCTTGATATCGATGATCGAGGGCCCCTGAGACCAAGCTTGTGAAGCCCCCTGAGACCAAGCTCAGGCCACCGGAGGACAAGCTCGGGGTCCCCTGATACCAGGCTCGGGGGCCCCTGAGACCAGGCTCGGGGGGCTGCTGAGACCAAGATCAGGGGGCCCCCAAGATCAATGCTCGATAATCCGGAGCCCTCGATAGCAATGATCGAGGGACCCCTGACACCAGGCTCGGGGAGCCCCTGAGGCCAAGTTCGGGCCACTGAAACCAAGCTCGGGGGTCCCCTGGGACCAAGTTCGGGGGTTTCCTGAAAAAAGCTCGGGGGTCCCCTGAGACCAAACTCGTGGAGCCCACTGAGATCAAGCTCAGGCCACTAAGACCAAGCCTGGGGGTCCTCTGAGACTAAGTTTGGGGATCCTCTGAGACCAGGCTCGGGGGTCCCCTGCAACTAAGTTCGGGGTCGCCTGACACCAAGCTTGGGGTACCCTGAGACCATGCTCGGGGGCTCCCTGAGACCAAGACCGAAAGACTGTGAGACCAAGATCAAAAGGTCTATGGGACAAATCTTAAGATTGGTCCCTCGGACCTTCTTAAGATCTTAAGACTAAGATCCCAGGGGCCCAATTGGGGCCCCTGGGACCATGTTCAGGCGCCTGAGACCCACTCAGGGCCCCTGAGACCACGCACAGGTGCCCCCGATATCAATGTGCAATGATCCGGAGCCCTTGATACCGATGATCGAGGTGCCCCTGAGACCACGCTCGTGGAGCCCACTGAGACCAAGCTCAGGCCACTGACACCAAGCTTGGGGGTCCTCTGAGACTAAGTTTTGGGGGTCCACTGAGACCAAGCTCGGGGGTTTCCTGAAACAAAGCTCGGGGGGCACCTGAAACCAACTCGGGGCCCCCTGAGACGAAGCTCAGTTGGCCCCAAGGTCAATGTTCGATACTTGGGAGCCCTCGATACCGGAGTACCCCTGAGACCAGGCTCGGGGAACTCCCCGAGACCAACCAAGGGCCGCTGAGACCAAGCTCGGGGTCCCCGAGATCAAGTTTGGAGGGAACCTGACAATAAGCTCGGCGGTCCCCGAGATTGAGCTCGGAGGGCAGTCGTACACTAAGCTCCGGGGCCCCTGAGATCAAGCCCGGGGGCCCTCTGAGACTAAGGTCGGGGGTCCCGCGCGACCAAGCTCAGGGGCCCTCGAGTTCAATGCTCGTGTTTTCCAGTGCAAAAGATCTGCCCAAGGGGGTCCGTGGTCCCCAACGACTCCTCTGGCTACGGCACTGATCTGGACACGCCTTTGCCAATTGCACCTCTTCCCAGCATTCTGAACACGCCTCTGAATAAATCATCCCCCACCAGCAGTCTTCTGGAGATGCCTTTTCCACTTGCAACCCCTTCCTAACAGTCTGAGACCACCTCTGTACAATGCACTCTTTTCCAACACTCTGAGATCACTTTTTGTACTCTTTATCTTTTTTAGCACTCTGAGCACGCCTGTCTGCATTACATGCTCCTACTAGCAGTCTCCGGGACACGCCTTTGCCAACTGTACCCTTTTCCTAACCTTCGAGCACGCCTCTGTAGAATACATCTCGTTGCCAGCAGTCTCTTTTGAACGCCTTTTCCAACTGCACCCCTTTCCAGCAGTCTTAGCACGCCTCTGTCGCACAGGCGAATCCAGGGGCAGAGATCCCGCGCCCTCCCCCGATCAGCCCTCGGCACCCCCTGCAAGGTCTATGGTCGCCCCCCTGAAATGTAGCTTCCCATCCCCTCTCCGGTTGCGAAAATCAGCACCCACCAATAAGATTTTGTGCTCACCTGATAGGTTTTGCCGGTCAAAAGTGATGCCCCTGTTCCGGATGGTGCCCCCCTTTGGAAATCCTGAATCCGCCTATGCGCTGTCGTTCTCTGTTGTGCTCACAACGTTTTAAGTACGCCCCTGCTCCTGGCATGGGGAATTATTGATATTTTTGGATTTGGGGAAGAATGTTGGGTTATTTCTGATCTGGTATGCAGCTTCCGGTTCCGGGCATGAACACCAAGAGCAACAGAAAGTATTCCGCTGTAATAAAGTAATAACGTTTTTAATCGATGATTTTCCAGTTTTCCTCGAAAGGAGCATCGTGAAAAGGTACAAATTTTAAGAATTTCTATTTTTAGCTCGGCACAAAGCTTTTCTAAGCGATTGTAACATTCTTTCGTGAGTTGAGTTTTGGCACCTAGTTCTGGCAGTAACCGACCCTACTTCCGGGTAACAAAAAGTTTAATAAAACAGTTTCTAGTGAACGAAACCTCACCAAAAGATACACATTTGTAGAAAAGGTAGTAATCTATTGTCATACTGAAAAGTTAAGCAGTTGCTGCGATGGTTCAGATTTTGAGTTTTGGCAGTTGGAGTCGGCAGTTGGAGTAGGCAGTGTAGTAGCATGTCCCATACACACCGGCATGCACCAGGTATTTCCATACATGACTTCTTACGTTTTTTTCCGCTGTTTCCTCTCGTTGGATAGTTCCGTATTTTGTTTTTTTTTACTTCGTAGGAGAAGAGGCCGGCCTCGTCACGCCTTCCGATGGCTCAGGGACGACTTGCTCGGCATTTGGTGCGGGGTGCGTGTCCGATGTATGCTTTGTGTTGGGATTGATAGGAGATGGAGTTTGATTGGGTCCGGTTCTCGGGGCTCATTTGGAAACACTCGGGTAGTAGGTGCCTTGGCCTTTTTCACGAAGCGCTCCCCTCCAGGGGCTTGCGCGCGACGTACTACGGAACTGGAACTTTCAAAGACAAGCTATCGGGCCCGTTTGGGCTTCTTGTTCTATATTAGAGTTGCTGATATTTGTATATTCGTTGCGGGGGCCACCACAAGGGGGGGTAGTATCTCCTGACCCCCGGTTCCTATGCCTATGCCGCCCAGGGGCTGCCAAATTATCTTGGAGGGCCCCAAGGTCCGGACCATGGCTCAGGAACCCAGATCAGTCAGATCAGGGGGCCCAGACCAGTGCATTGGCCTCGGGACCAGCTTTTCAAGGGATCCCACATAAGCACAGGGCCCCTTAAAGTTCAGCACATGGGAGCCCCAGATTCGCACGGGGTGCCAGATTAACTTAGGGGCCCGGTTCAGCTCAGAGGTCCCCAGGGCGGCTTATGTAGGGTCTGAAAACAGCTCAAGGGGCTTGTTCAAGCTCACAGATCCCAGCTTAGCTCATTGACGCTAGAACAGTTCAGGCGCCCCAGACCAGCTCAGGACCCTTTTTCAGCACGGGGGACCCTGGATTAGCTTTGGAGGCCCAGCTCAGCTCAGGGGCCCCCAGATCGGCTGATATAGGGTCCCGTCTCATACCAGCTCGGGGGGCTCCATTCAAGCTCATTGCCCCCAGCTTAGCCCAGGAACCCTAGAAGAGTTCAGGGGCCCCCATACCAGCTCAGAGGCCCCACTTAAGCACAGGGGGTACCCAGATAAGCTAAGGGCCCCAGCTCAACTTAGAGGGCCCAGGGTGGCTTATGTAGGGTCTCAGAACACCTCAAGAGGCCATTCAAGCTAATGACCCCCAGCTCAGCCCAGGGACCCCAGACCAGTTCAGGGGCCGCCCAGTTGTTTAAGGCCTAGACTAGCTTTGGGGACCCAGCTCAGCTCAGGGGTACCCAGATTGGCTTAGGGCCCAGCTCAGCTTAGGGGCACAAGGGTGGCTACATAGAGTCTCAGAACATCTCAAGGGGCCCATTCAAGCTCCCGGCCGCTAAGTCAGTGGCTGTAAAGCCTTATAGGGGGTCCCAGACCACCTCAGGGGCCCTCAGTTCAACACAGGGGCCCATATTAGCTCTGATGACCAGATTAGCTTAATGGCCCAGATTAGCTCAGGGGCCCATTGTCGGCATATATAGCGTTTTAGAACAGTTCAGGGTTCCACTTAAAGCCTACAACCCCAAGTTCAGGTCAGGGGCCTATTACTGTGCAGGGGCCCCAGATAAGTTTAGGGCCTCCCGCACAGCACGGGGACCCAGATTAGCTCAGGGGACACTATTAACTTTTCGGTCCCAGCTTAGTTCAGGCCCCCCAAATCGGCGGATATAGGGTCTGGCCAACTCAAGGGGCCCTGTTCTAGGTCACGGCTCCTAGCTCAGCTTAGGGCTCCTAGAACAGTTCATGCTGCCCGAACCATCTCAGTGGCTCTCAGTTCAGCTCAAGGGGCCCAGATTAGCTCGTATGGCATCAGAGGCCAATTCCGGGGGGCCCGAACAGCTAAGGGGACCTTACTAAATCGACTCAGAGGATCTCAGCTTAGTTTAAGGGCACAGGTCAGTTTAAGGGGTTTCTGGGGCAAGCTATCGGACCAGGTTGAGTTTTTGGTCGATATTACAGTTGTTGATATTCTTATCTCCGTTGCGGGGGCCCATCACAGAAAATTGGGGGGGGCCGGTGGCCCCCCATTCCTACGCCTATGCATCAGTCTTCAAAATATGGAATCGGATGCTACCAGCCACAGTCTAATGCGCTAACGGAGCTCAAGCTCTGCGGAATGCCAGGATTTATCTGTTAATTTTACACGATACCCACTTGAGAGGATGAAAGGGCCAGTCAAAGGGCGAGGCCACACACACTCGTTTTAGAGACAGCGCACCGTCCTTTGGCCTTTGTCGTGTTGCGTGGCGAGGGATTCAAAGGCCGCAGTTTGATGCCTTGCCACGCCGATTTCAAAGGCCTCACATAAAAATTTTCTGACACTGATAACTTACTACCAGTTGCAAACATCAAAATCAGTTTTAAAAATAGTCGAAAATCTGAACAATGTGCCCATTCTGGCCTGCTATAGAATACTGTGCGGCGGCGCCAACGGCACCCGCCGCTTTTACAAAGCCCCAATATCGGCAGCAAAAGTATACCCACTCCCGCAATGCCACGATTTCAATTGCACCCGCCGCTTTTACAAAGCCCCAATATCGGCAGCAAAAGTATACCCACTCCCGCAATGCCACGATTACAATAAAAGTCACCCGCTGAAACGAGTCATTGCACGCTTCAGCATCAGCCAGCAATCTACGTCACTTCCTCTGCTACCGTGACAGGCATATGCTCATTCAAAGCAACAGAGACACTGACCGTTGATGGGCGTCAGATAAGCCGCGACAGACCAAAAGCTGGTGCTAAACGGCGGCCGCCGGTGGGCCGCGCCTCTTCCTCCCGGACTATCGATCCACCGGCCGGCCGGCTCAGCTGTGACCGTGGGTGACTCAGGCCGCTGCTGAGCAGTGGCGGATCTAGCCGGTCGGTTTGGGAGGGGCAAACCAAAGTCGAAAAGCAAAAAAAAAAAAAAAAACGTCGCGCAACGCCAAATTGCGCTAAAATATGACTTCCCGGTACGGGTGTTTGAGGCAAGAAGCAAAAAAAAACGTCACGGGCTGACAAATATGAGCTCAAGATCCTTTTTTTCCTATCCAAGGCCCGATATTTTCACTGAACTTAACTGGTTCTGTTTGAAGTTGAGAGTTAAAGCACCAAAATGTTGCCTATGAACTTAAAAGGAGTCGGGGAAAAAAGGAGGTCGATCGCTTTGGGGGGGCAAAAACATAGTTTTGCCCCGAGCTTTTCCGTTTGAGGGGGGCAATTGCCTTTTTTGCCCCCCTGGATCCGCCACTGCTGCTGAGTCACATCCCACGCCCACCTTCTGCGGCAGGCCTGCCCGGCCAGAGTGGAACAGCACCGTTCACTGGTGAGGGGTCCGCGTCTTACGAATACCGGAGCGCCGATCGGCGGCGGCTGTCAGCGCACCCGCGATCCCTTCCCGGCCAAGTGTGGGGAGGGGCTGTCTTGGATAATTTAGCACTGGGTAAGCAAACAGTTCAGGGCGGTCATGCTCCCCCCCTGATATTTCCATCCGTGTGCGAGGTTGACTAGTAGCTTGCTGAAAATTCGCCGGACTTGCTCAGGAGGCCTGAGACAGTGTGATACACGGATACAGCGATATTTTCCGTACATGCAAACTTGCACAACATCGACCAGACGGAACTGATTAGCCGCACTCCGCCGGCGTCTCGGTCGCGTGCAGCTTCAGTGCAGTCTTGGCACGATATCAGTGCCCCCCGGAAACGTGTGGCAAGGTATCCAGGGAGGCAACTACTTGCAAGGTGACTGCAGGCGGGAGTGCGTAGCAGATTCCACTCCAGCGAACAGGAAGGAATTGTAGGTCTCTTTCACTAGACCACGCTAGAGACATTTTCCTTTGCAAGGTAGAATGGTCTCACTTACTTCGGCCGTTATGTGCTCTGGCGGCGGGCAAACGCTTCGGTAACGGCGCGGTCGCCTCCGACCGCCGACAGGCATGTATTTTGTACAAAACTTATTACAGCGAGGTGGCGGTCCGGCGGCCGGCGGAGGCTGGCCCAGCCGGCCTGCCGACAGGATCTTTGGGAGTGGTCACAGAAACACTCAGCGGTACAGCAGGAGAGACAGGCGGACCGCCTCACAGACACAACGGCGCGCGCCAACGTCAACGCAACAATGCAACGATTCTCCGGGCCACGCGGCGCCCTCGCTCACAACCGCACGCGCACGCACACCGAAAGAATCCTAAAAAAACGTCTCTAACAAAAGCGCCGCGCGAGAAATAATCCACTAGTGTAAAATCACAGAGTGCAGCTGGGTAGGGGGCGGGCGGCGGCTGGGGGCGGGGTCACCGACAGCGGGGGTCGCGGCTGCAACGGCGCGGTACACCGCCAGGACACACCGCCGCCGCCGCCGCCCTCACACTCTCACCTCTCTCTCTCGCTCTCTCTCTCTTTCTCTCTCTTCTCTCACACGCATCTGACGCGGCCGTCGCCGGCCACATATTAAGTTACACGTCTGGCGGTAGCGCACTCTCACTGGCACAGGCAGCGGTCCTCTAGCAACACCCGGATCAGTCCTGCATCTCCTCGGCGATCTCGTGCGGGTTCAGAATGCCCGGCACCGCCGCCTGCTGTTTGCGCTTCTCGTCCTGGGCGCGCCTTAGCGCCGCCTCCCGGTCGTCCAGGTACAGATCAGCGTCGTCACCAGTGAACTCCTGCCGCCGCAGGTCGGGCCCGGTCACATCAACGCCATCACTCAACGTCAAACCGATTGAAGGGAAGCGCAGAATAGCGCGTGCTACCCAGCCCAGTGACAAATGCAGCATGACATCGCCAGAACAAGGCCCGTGTCCGAGATAAATATACCGGCCCCGCCACTTTTATAACTTTAGAGACCAGAACCACGCATTTTATATAAAAATATCACAGATGTAATTTTGATGTCACATTTTCAGCTTTCATCTATCAAACCACACACTTCGGCTTTTTACAAACTATTACTGATTTTCTGCGAAGGAGACTATTTCTTAAAACTTATTTTGACGTTTAACGTCAGAAATCGCTTTTGATCAGCTTCAACCGTCGGTGCGGGTTGATTATGACGTCAGTGCCGTCATTTTGTGAAGGCAAGAAAGGGAAGCGATGGCGTTGCCAAAAAATGTCAAAGGGACCATGAAATAAGTGACCCAGTGTGATGATGATGATTTGGGCTTAAGGGCGCGCCAACCCTAAAGGTCATATAGCGCCCATGTCACTGCCAGTAAAACATAACGTAAAATATACATCCGCTGAACACTGCCTTGCTACCCTTATTCCTTGCAGTTAGTTGTGTCTGTAAACAAAATAGCTAAAAGAAGGTTCACATCAGTCCAATCGGTTCTCAGAACGTGGTAACAAAAAGGGTCCAAACGTGGTCCAAAAACCAACACAGTTCGTAGAAAAAACAACATTCACATGGTCACTCCCTATCAAACCACAAGTCCTCAGCCCGGGTCAAACACAATCACGAAATCGGCTGCTCTGAGATAATCTAGCACTTTCTCAATCATGTCCGAGTCCGGACCAATCCGATGAGACAGTGTGAGAAGACATGAACCGAAATGTAAAAGCCTGAGATTATCATACTCCGGACAAGACACCAGGACGTGCCGCACCGACAAGGGGGTCGCGCATCGCCGACAATAAGGCCTGGGCTCGCCACATAGTAGGTATCGGTGAGTGGCCAGACAATGGCCAGTTCGCAAACGGCAGAGAGCCACCTCCTCACGGCGATGGAAGCGCATAGAGGACAGCCACTCACCAATGTTGGGTTTTATTACCCTGGCTTGTCATTTGTCTGCTCCTGCCATTCCTGTTGCCATACATTGCGAAGGTGACCAGATATATGTGGGAAAAGATCTCGAGCAGGAATCGACTGTCTTTTTCTACAGGGTCTCTGAGCAGCTCGCCGGGCTGCAGCATCAGCCGCTTCATTCAGTCGGATACCGACATGACTCGGCACCCAACAGAGGGTTATATCCTTACCCTGTCCGGCGAGTCGAGTGAGGTGGAGAGCAATCTTTAATACGAGCCCGTCGCTTGGATTAAAAGCACTCAAAGCCTGGACACTACTAAGACTGTCAATGAAAATTACATTTCTGGTGTCGTCACTGACATCTATGAAACAGAGAGCTTTGTCTAATGCAGTAAGTTCCGAGGTAAAAATAGATGAAAAAGGTGACAGTGCAAAATTCCTAGCCACTGAGTCAGTCACAAAAGCACATCCCGCGCCGAACTCAGTTTTTGATCCATCGGTGAAAAACTGGACATAATCTGCATATTTTGCGATGTGTTCGAGGCAGTGACGGATCTAGGATTTCGTTAAGGGGGGGCAGGCTCGGAGGGCGCCGAACCTGAGGGGCGCCAATTTCAGTGGCGGATCTAGCCGGTCGGTTTGGGAGGAGCAAACCAAAGTCGAAAAGCAAAAAAAGTCACGCAGTAAAAAGCTGCGCTACCAATATCACTTGCCCGTAGAATTTTGGGTATTTGAGGCGAAAAGCCAAAAAACCTCACGGGGTGAAAAATATGGGCTCGAGATACTTCTTCCTATCCGAGGCTGGCTATACTATGACTTGCTATACTATGGAGGTCTGGCTATACTATAACTGAGAATTATTGATATTTACTCCATGATTCTGATGAAGGGCTGTGCCTGAATATATAATCTTCAGTGTTTTTTTACATTTCCGGATTCGAGGGGACAGGCCAGGGAACATCTTATCAACTTATGTTCTGTTTGAAGTTGAGAGTTGGAACACCAAAATCTTGCTTATAAACTAGGAAGGAGTAGGGAAAAAGGAGGTCGATCGCTTTGGGGGCGAAAACGCAGTTTTGCCCCGAGCTTTTCGTTTGGCGAATGCCTTTTTCCCCTCCCCCTTGGATCCGCCACTGGCCAATTTAACACCCAAAATGCGGCCAGTGTCAATGAAGAACGCGTTTAAAAAGGATTTGTAAACGCTTATTATAATAAAAGCTTCCTCTCAGTGAGGACATGTTCACGTTTACCATCAAGCATATTTCGGGCCAGCTAACGACTGGTACCGTGGTAGAAAATGCTGAAAGCACCCACTGACACTAACTGAAGCACGATGAGCAAATAATACAGTTATATTCGGTCATGGTAAAAACTGAGGTGTCGTATCCACCACCTCCACTTATCACAGTTGTCCTGGCTAACGGCTCCATACTGAAATAGCCGATTGACGCTAACCTAAGCCTCATAGGCCGCAGAACCTCTGCGGGCCTGGGCCCCTGAGTTTTCGGTGACTTCCCTGAGTTTATATCGAGTCCCCTCAGCTGATCTGGGACCGCTTTAGTTAACCAGGCTCTCAAACTGAACTTGAAATCTATATGTCGCCGCTGAAGCCTATTAAGCTTTTTGGGCCCTATTATTGATATAGGGCCCCCTCAATCGGTCCTGGGCCCTCTGAGCTAAAAGCTGGAGCTCTGAGCTCTGAGCCCCAAACTGGATTAGTGTCCCTTAAGCTGGTCAGGGTCCCCTGGGTTGGTATTGTTTTCGTTTAACTGATATAGATCCCTTCAGCTTGTTTGGGGCCCGTTGTGCGTATCTGGGCACTAGTTCGTCGAGGCACCCAGCTAGTCTGGCCCTATTAGTTTTATGGGCCTTCTGAGCTTCTGCAGGTTCTCCTCAGAGTGTCTGGGCCCCATGAGTTTGAAAATTGGACACCTGGGTTAGTTTTGGGTTCCTGAGCTTATTTAGAAGCCGTTTAAATAGGTAGGCACCCCACGCTGGTCTTGAGAATCCTGTGTTGGCGCTGAGGTCAAATGAGCTCGTCGGGGGCCCTTATCTGGGGCCCTCTTAACTGGCACGGACCCCTCAGCTGATTTTGGAGACCCAAAATCCCTCCTACCAGATTCCACCCACGCCATATTTCCTGACTCCCTGAGGGCCCCTGGGGGCCATTGGGGATTTTTCCCGCGATAAGCGCTAGGGCCCCTCCCCGAGACAAAGCTTACAACATGTCTCTGTGTATATACTCTAGCATCTGCCAGAGTTGAGCTAGAATCATTTTTAGACACACTTCGCTTCCTCTCGTTACGGCGAATCATCAAATAATGCATAATATGACTATACTAGGTCAAAACATAAAAATGACCTGACCTAAGGCTTGGTCAAGGTCACCATTTAGCCTAGCATAGTCAGTATGCATATGAATCAACTCACAATAGCAATAAAAAATGGTATCAAAATACGGGTTTTATCAATATTTCCTGCAAAGTAATTAACCCAAGTCTTAAAACCTGCTTAGGAAGCCCCAGATGAACTCTCAGAGGTAACACCTCTTGCCTTAAAACTAAGATCTGGAATGCCCTTACGAGTTGAGGTGGCTCGCCTGTTGTGGGAGCACACCAGAGTTGAGTTGCAACCATGGAGCATCAACACTGCCCATTGGCTGAAGTTCGAAAGTTCCATTATTGTTAGGTTTAATAATAAGGAGCTGAGGAATATGATTTACAGTCGACGCATTCCAAGGGAAAGGGAACAAAGAGGAAGCTTAATTATCCACGAGTGCCTCTCCAAGGCAAAATCTGAGTTGGTTGACAGACTTGTGGGTTTGAAAGCCAAAAAGATAGTTCATTCCTACTGGACACAAAATGGACATGTGTATGTCAAGGGCAGTGAAAAGTCGCCACGCATGTTGGTGGTCCCAGACTGGTCTGATGAGCAGATCAAGCTCAGGCTGGCTAACCAACCAACTACTTACAGCAATGCTGCCAAACCTCAGCCAGAACATGCATACAGTGAGACAGCTGTCAAAAGCTTGCATCCTGTTCATCTCCAGAGTCATAGTCAAACAAACGGTCAGGTAGAGCCTTCCTGTAGTCACCACACTGTTCAAGGTGAGAGTGAAGTTCAGGTGGGGAGCCAACAGCCACAAAACCAAGAGGGGGATGGTACTGGGGGTGAGGAATCAAAAACATTGAATGCCCCTACAGCATTATCAGACTTGTCTTCCAAAGTAGGCCCAAACATACCACCTCAGACCAAGCAGGCAACTCAGCAGATGCCCAGCAGTAAACACACAGCCAGTGAGACACATTCCGCATCATCTGAGAGCGATGGTCATGAAACCCCCTGCTCACTCCACCCACTGCCTCTTATGGAAACAGTCCATTAAAAAAAAACACCTTCACCACAAAGTGTAAAGAAACAAAAAAGATCTCAAAGGAGAAGAATGAAATTCTAGTAAATACTTGCAAAGTACATATACTTTCAAGGTCACCTCATGATTGATGTCATGCATGAAACCCAAATGTGTGAATTTGATGTTTAAAACAGCATCACTTATATGAATGAAATACTGATTTATACATGGTTCTGGTCTCACACTTTCCGGGTCCTTTCCTTTGACCATGCATCTTATTTTTCACATGTGTAACTTTCTTGTAGATACAGCTTTTCAGTATACACCTCTGTCAAGTAAATACCTTAGATATCACATCAATGTAATCATCCTATACCCGATTAAAAGGTCGAATAAGAATAGCTGAAGTAGATATTAAGAAAAATGTGTACAATAAAGTATTTAGCTAAATCACAGGTACTTTATTTACAGTTTATACCTAATTATGTGATAAAACTACTCAGAAGTTTTCAATTTTCAAATGCTGCTTGATTTCCAGCCATGATCATGCATTGGAGGGGCTTAGTTAAAGATGGTGACTTATGCCTTTCCAAGCATGTTATGATTACTTGAAGGGGGCCATCCTGATCTATTGCACTTAAGTGATTAAATTTCCCACATGCACTTCCCCTCTGCGCACACACCTGTGATTCCTTTTGAGCTGCCTTGCTGGTAGATGATTGGATAAATAGTGTCTGGAGTGTGCAGAACTGCATTGCAATAATCCACGTGTGGCTTCCCTGGCTGCCCTTTTTTAATTTTCTCTCTCCATGTTACCTTGCCTCTCGGAAGGCCCCAGGCAACCACCCGCCATCTCTGCCAAGGTGCTATTGGAGCTGTGTGGGTGGTTGTCGAGTGAATCTGTGTGTGAATGTGGTACTTGGTGTGCTCAGTACCGGTTTTAATCTTTTTAACCTGAACACTGGGGCCTCAAAAAATCCATCAGTTGAAAGCAATCCTGGCTGATCAGATGAGTTCAGCCGGGGAGCGGTCGGGGTTGCGCGTGGCTGAGTAATGTATGGATATCTTCTGCTGAATTTTCAATGGATACTGAGCTGTGGAAAATACCAGGACTATGTGAAGGCTTAGATATGGCGTGCCACTATGGACCTGACTGAAAGGTGCCAAACTTGTGGATCATGTTCCTGCTTTATGGCCAGGAATTGGACTGGACTGATCATGGGTATCCTGGTGTGGGTGCGTGGAGGGGTTTTGCTTTACTTTACTAGCTTTACTTTGCTTTTTTGGGGTTTATATTTAAACTTAAAGATACATGCCTTCAAGTTTTCATTGTGTTATGGTTTGTTCTGCCGCCATTGTCTTGAACCTGGGTTCGTCCCATGCTGATCTTTAAAAAGAGTACGGTAGTGTTGTGTTTTCCACCTTTCCGCATGTTTATATGTTTTTCATGCTTAGTAAACTGTCAATAATGAATTCTTGTGTTCAAGTTAGTATCGGTGACGTTTTTGGATGTTTTTTCATGAAAATACTATTGTGAGATTATTGCATCATATGAATATAA